>JAQFXN010001169.1:0-16343 GCA_034693365.1 Liacarus xylariae
TTCGGATTATTTTGATAGAGGGTAATCTTAAGTGTGATACCGCCCAACAAAGATTTCATTTGTGAACATAAATCTAAATGTAAGCTTCCGTACATCTCTAATTCACACCCTTCTGCCAAATTATTACCTGTAGGTATTACTCTTGCACTTCTTACTTCATGTTTTGTATACATATATCCTGTGATGTCTCTGTGCCAAAAAGACGATTGTAAATGAGTGTTTTTCCTGCTGATGAGTAATTGATAAGAGCATCCATATAGGCCACATAGGCATAATTGGCTGAAGATGTAGTAATAGTTGTTGGACCAATGGCTTCACTTATATGTTTAAACATACTATTCATCAAGTAATTGATGGGAGAAACTGTTTTCCAATCATTCGCCTCAATTTTATGATAAGTAGCCATATTTGTCTTAGACAAACCAACTCTAATACATAAATAAAGTTCATTATAGCCAATATTAATATACTCATCAACAGATGAGTGTAATACGAAATTAATTGGGGACATATGATCTGTAATGGTACTTATTGTGCGATGTTCAGTCTGTACATCGATATCAATCTGAATCTGTGTTGGTGGTATACCAAACAAATCCAGTTCGGGTAGTGAAGTATAACGAGGCATTCGATGGTTTTCTTGCATTTTATAAGTATCCATTAACTATCCTTTTCTTTGGTCTTCGCTTCTTATATAGATTTTTCTTCTTTTTTACAAATTTTTTTACTTTCTTTTTCATCTTAACTCTTTTTTACCGCTCCCTTTCTGTTTCTTAACTAATATTTCAATTCCATCACTTAATAAATTCTGACCACTTTCCATCAAACGTTTAGAAGCAGAAGATCTGAAATCACCCCCATTTGACAAATCTCTTGGGATATTAGATGCAGCGTTAAGCAGTGGTCTTTTAATAAACTTTATCGCAGGTCTCAATGTCTTTAGTATTTTTCCCCAAAATCTATTGCCGTTCTGGTATCGATGGCCAGAATAACCCGCAATACCTGATCTGACTTGTTTTAAATAATAATCTTCCCAAATGTTTTCCATTTTTTTCTATTCTATTATGCATTCAATATTTTATAGCTTTTTAAAATGTAGTATAAATGAGACTATTTCAAATTTAAAAGGTACCAAGAGTACTGTGTCATCTTTTATAGATATTTCAATGGTCTCAAAATAATTCAATATAACAGGTCTATAATGCGGCAAATCGTAATTTATTTGAACAGTATCTCCAAATTTATATTTACGAGGCACTTCTACAACTTTCATGATTGGAGCGCATGTTTCACCAATAAGAGTAGAGTATACTATATCACTATAGAGAAAGAGCGAATGCACGCCACCAGATATCTCTACTGGATGAAAGGCTGGAAATATATCGTTTCGGTAAATGTTTTGGCCTCGAAATATAAACTCTGCTATACCACTATCTTGTTGTACACTGTATATATCAATCAACTGATTTCTATTCCTCAGCCCTAAAATATTCTCAATTTCAGTCCCTAAGTATGGAAATACTTTAATTGATTTATCAATTTTACCAGCAATTACTTTAACACAATTATTTAACTCATTGTATTTTAACTTTGGAGGCTTAATTGTTGTTAATTGCCTTAAAATTCTATTAATTTCCGAATTTAATTTATAGGCGTCTCATAAAAACCTGCCTCTATATTAAACTCCGCCATTAATTCAGTATTATTATCAGTAGATGGTACATAAATTGTCCCCATTTCATCAAATAACATGACTGTGTGGTTTAGGACATTATACCAACTCTTTGTATACGTACTCAGACAACCCCACTACCCAATCACCCTCTAATGAGACAGGTTTTCCCAATCTTGTGCGAAACTCGGCTATAGTGTTACCGCCGAAGCTTGGAACGAACTGCACATTACTATCTAAAGTTATGTATTCACTCATATCATTAACTGAAAAGGGTATGGACACAGATAAAAGTTAGGGTTTTGTGGACAGAAATAAAAATCTAATTATATTTCTATAACAAATAAGCTTAATATTAATATAATAAATAATATAATTTCAATTATTAAACAACTCATTTTATTTAATTCCTTGTACTTTTACTTATCTTTATAACCTTATCTTTCATTCCATCTTCCATACGTATCTTAGGATTTGGCATGACATAACATAATGAACAAGTCAATACAACTGTCCAAAGATTTTGATTGCCATATCTAAACGATAAAATGAAAAGACTTGTGCAAACAATTATTAAAATAATTATTACTTGTACCGTAAAACATTAGTTTTGATATACATATTGAACATCAGAATCAGGTATCCAAATGTTATAACTTAGAGGATTATTAACCCACTTAACTAACACTATTTTCTTCCCCTGTATTTGCGTTTTTAATTACCTTTTCAATTATGATTAAGTTTTCTCTTATTTTTTGCAGTTCTTCATGATAAAAACGCTGTTGTAGTAGTTTCCCTGAATAATATTTTAATCTAAAAACTACCTGATTTTCTCCTTTTATAGATTTTTCTAAAGTAAATATATCATCAGTCCAATAAGAATAAAAGCTTCTATCAAATGCCTTCAAATTATATGACTGACGCACAGTGTGGCCATCTTTTATCTTAGGTTTAAGTTTTCTTATATCGTTTTGTTTCATATACTCTAACGCATCGATGCACTTATAAATATTTCTAAAAATAATTTTAGAGTTTTCGTAAGTGATATCTATTGGGCGCATTTTGATTGTTCTATGATAAGCGCGATTATAGTCTAATACTAAATCATTTAAGACATCAATATATTTTCTGGTATCTTTTGAGGTAAAGTACTTAAACATTCTGCCTTTAATTGTCCTATTAAAACGTTCCACAAATGCACATTTTATCTTTTGATCATTACTTGTGAAGTAAACTACTTTATGCTTTTTCAAAAAACTGAAACTCTTGATTAATGAATTCTTTACCTTTATCTGTTCTAAGTTTACAACAAATTCTCTCTTTAAAAACATCTGTAAATGCCTTCACAATATTATTTGTTGTTTTTGATTTAATTGGTACTGCAAAAGCATATTTTGAGAAGCAATCAATAACACTTAAAATATATGTGTAACCATTATTGTGTCTAGAGAACTATTTCAAATACACTAAATCTGTCTCAAATTGTTCATTCACATGGTTAACAACAATTTTATTTTTCTTGAAATTTTTCACTGATATCATAATTAAAGTCTACTGTTATAACTGTGGGGTGATCAACGGGATATGTTCTGTTAGACAATACATAGGGGTATAGACTGCACACGTCTAAGTATAGAATCTTTTCATGTGGCCCACATTCGACATTGAACTTAAAATTATTAGTCCTCCAGCCAAAGAAACTCTCCCGAATGTTAATATGGCCATACATTTTGATGGAAGTGTAATGTTTTATTCGCTCATTGAAATAAACGCTTTCGGCTATGGAAGGATTTTCTGCTCTGAGCTTTTTATAATCTCACTCCCAGATGTGTGTTAATTGAATACTCCTCTTTTCGGAATATTCGATCCTAAATAAATTAAAATATTATTGCAAATGTATAATTGAATTTTATTGAATATTTTACATTTTCCTGTGTTGCAAAATGGACATCATAGAGAGACTTATTATTCAATTTTTCCTGTTTTTCGTATCTATTTTCAGTGAAATACTTTTCACATCCATGCCAATAGCACCCGAAGAACTCAAACGCATGTTAAATATATATCCGTCGGCATAAATAGGCCCTATTTTAATCTCAGGTTTAATCTTTTTACCCAACACTTTCAATTGATAATCCAACCAAACGTTCGATGCCTTAGATGTTTTTAGAGTATTAATATAACCATTCTGAGGTGTAATACCGATTTCTTCTCTTTCAAACAGTGGGATCTGAAATACTCTAAGGCAGCGCTCGTTAGGTTAAAATTGTGAGTAATGGTGTATATATCGGTCTCTTTGATAAACAAATTACGGAAATCCATAATTGCCATCATTACGATTTTGAAATCGATTCTGCAGTATTTTTTCAATTCTTCTTTGAAATTATATGTTCCGGTAAACGAGTTGTGCCATTCAGTACACTCTTGGGCGTCTTTAGGGGTCATGTTAACCGTACCAAATTGTTTCAATTCTGGTATGGCTCCGACCTATATCAAATTCTCGTATTTGTTAAAGAGATGAGGGAAAAAGCCTTTTACAACTTCATTTTCAAAGCCAAAAGATTTTGGTAATTGCGATAACGGCTGTTGAAAAAAGTTTAAGGAATCTAAATATCTAACGTTTCCGACATCGACTTTCAATACTTTAAGTCCACTTTATGTGCATACCTATTAGGTCTATCTAAGGGTACAAAGGTCAAAGACTAATTGTTCTTGTGGTGCATACCTATTATGATTCGAATAATGTCTTATATTTGTATGTGAAATCCTTATTATAATCTAATCTTATTGCTTAATATGCAATATGAAATTAACCATTAATATAGAATAATCCATTAGGAACCGATATTATCCGGCCATGACAGAAACTTCTATCCAATTACATATTAGATGAATAATAAATAAGGTTAGTACGCACAAGCGTACTAATAAACTAATTCTAAAAACTCAGACATATATATACTAATTTGAGAGCTCTGGGGAGAGTTCGGAGATTTAGAGTTTTCTTGTGTGATGTGAACACATAAGAGTATTCACTTTCTGTATAAACTATTATTTTTGTTCAATTAATAAACTCTTTTGTTTGTAAGTTTGTTTACGTTTCTTTAAAAGTTAATCAGTTGAGAGCTCAGGGTTCGGCCCAGGCCTTCGGTTTCCCTGTAAAATCATCCTGCATTGACCCATCGGACAGGTGAGTGTAGGGCCGGGGGTGTTTTATGAGGAGACGTCACGTCCAATACGTTATATTTGAGGTCACGGTGGCCGTGTCCGAATATCTGTTAAAGACTTCACCGCTCGAGTCTGGTCAGCCACGCAGAACATCAGCACGACCCAGGATTGGAGTGGAATCTGGGCCGGCACCGAAGCAGGCGGTGGATCCATGGGAAGGGCGATGTCAGCTAGCGTTGGATTGGGGCAGTATGTCGTATGGCAGCGACCGCACGACTAGGCGACGAATGGACATACGCACTAAAGTGGAAGGAAATCCCCGAAAACGTCTCAATACCATAGCCGAAAATAAGGCTAAAATTAATTCAAAATTAAGTTAAAAATTCAAAAATCCAAATTTAAAAATTTTAGGATTATTTCAGTTTGAATAAGATTTATATTATCTGTGAATTTTAACTAATTAACTTTACATTAATCCTGTTAAATTTATATATTGGTATATTTTTAGGCCATGATACACATGTACCATCATTTTAATGGGTAACACAATGTGTATTAAATTTTACAGTTATTTCACTGAAAACATATAATCTATTTCAGATGAAATAATATGTACTTTAATGTCATTGTGGCCAAAAATTTTCCTACAGCTAAAGCAGTATAAAATCTTGGCCAATAAATTGGTCAAAAGTATTATATATTGATTTAAAGCACGATACAAACGAAAGGTTAGGCAATTCCATCAATTTGATTTTATAATCATACACACTTCAAATCTTATTCTATGTAATACACTTGACCTCCTTTTCCTATCTAGGGGTCAGATGAGAGATATAGGGTCAGTGTTAGTTTCGTGATTTTATATATCACATGATCAATATTAATTTTCATCACATTGATAAAATCGAAGTTTATTAAACTCAATAATACAAAAAACCAAATAAAATTATCCCGGACCGTTTATATGTTACTGTAAATATTCAAACCACAAGACTAAGTAATACATTATTATGTAATAAGTATTGAAATAAATAAATTAATTATTTAATTGAATTATTAATTTATTTTAAGGTTTGATCACATTTTGGAATATCATTTAATTTATTATTTATTTTTGATATGTGTTATAGTTATGGTATTTTATAATATATTTTAAAAAATACTTACCACTCATGCAATAAATTAATTTAAGATGAATTTAGTTAAATGCGATAAATATTTAGTTAAAAAAAATTTTAAAAATATGTTGAATTTTATATGTTTTATATTGATTTGAAAGTATGAAAACAAAATGATTAAATTAATATAATGAATAGAATCGTGAAATTATTTCTATTTTACAACAGTTGCATTCAATAATCCATTTAATTGCGTCAAATATATCGTCAATATATTTGCAGTTTCAGAAATATCAAGATTTTCCCAAATGATAAACAGAATAAACTGATGCTGGTTGAGTTTTCAATAATGATATGTTCAATGATTTGTAAGTCTCGAGAATACCATCAATGATTGGAAAATAAACGTCTTTTAGAATTATAGTAAAGGAAAAGGAGTGACTATTTTTAAAATGTATTCAATAAATCAGCGTTCCTAAGCAAAACTTCCTTAGCATTGGCTCTTTCAATCGTGTTCTATTGAATTATCATTCTTTCATACATTTCCTGGACTTTTATCCTTTCGGGTCTGGGTTAAATTGATGGAGATCAATTGATAGCTCGGCCCCAGTTTTCATACCAACATCCATAACTGCACTTCTGAGCCCAGATGGGATAATGAAAACTATAATAGAACTTTACATCATAGTATACCCAACCACCTATATATATGATCGTCCTTGTCTTTAAAATAAGTGGTCATTATTGCTAACTCATATAATGAGCCGAAGTGCAGAAAAAGATCTCCTTTTAAATTGAAGTAGCTATCGCCGTTTCTCCCAATCACACTCTTCCAAGTCTCAACATAGGAAACAACGTGAGCATTAAAGTCATCCATTAGGACATAAGATATAGAATTTGGAATTCCTCTAGCTAGTTCCAGCTAATCAAGTAGTGGCACATACTCACACTCGGAATTTGGCGCATACAGCTGCACTAAATTCATCACACATTTATCAAATTTACCTTGTAAAATACAAATTCTTATTCCAAATAGAATCCACTCAAATACTCTCTCAGCAAACCGGGCTCATTTAAATATCCCCACTCTCGTCATTAAATGAGATGATAAACTCCTACACCAAGATCAGAACAGTTTCCACCAGTTTATCTAAGTTTTTATTTACCTGCCTTGTTGGCATCGGGACCTTGTTTCCGCAAATTCAGTGTCCGGATGTCTCCGACCGTCGTTCAACAGAATGTTCTAAATCGTTTACTCCAGGCATGTGGTCGTAATGACATCCCCGGATTGCAAATCAGCAGATTACATTAGATTAGCCATCCGATATTTTCTGTTATTTGTGTCTACCTTGAAAAATATAGCTAAGTTGGGTTAACGAAACCCTCCTAATGCGCCACGTGCTATTACATAGTTTACGGTAGAGTGCAAAATAAAAGAAAATTCTCAGTCATTTCCCCTGAACTGGTAATGTGAAGTTCCTCTACTACGCGGACAAGTGGTCCTGGGCTTTTAGCTATCCAAAAGTGAGCGGTTGGCAGAGTTCCTTCTCTATTCTAGCTGATGTAATTCCATATTGTTCTATATCATTGAGTGCAGCAGTCGGCATCACAATCGGTGCCCCCTAGCCTGTCAGCACTATCTTCGATATAAATTTATAGGCCGTTAACTCGGATTCCTCGGTGTCGTTACTTCCCGTTAGTGGCGAACTCCAACCAACGTCCTGAGGCAGTAATTGAATTAATATAATATTGGTAATAGATGTCCAAATCTGATTAGCTATCCTATAAGATCCGACTCTTTTCTCAAATCTATACGATTTGATCCAAAATTAATTTTTTTACCCGATCCAATCCGAAAATATTATCCCAAATGATAAATGACTCAAAAACATTTTGGTGCAAAACTACATGAAATCAACATTATAGCTGCAAAGTAGCAATTTGATTTCTATCTGAGTTCAAAATAGAATGTTGTGATATATTAATATTGTTTTTACAATTTAACCTTATTTTTTAAAAAATACCTCTCATGGCATTTAAAATGTTGATTTCGGATAAAATTTCGACAAGTTTTTCAGATCAGACCCGTCTTTTCAAGACGTAACCGAACCGAATCAGATGTGCCAAAGAAAGTTGACGAATCAAAATATCTATTCTTTTCTTTTATATTATTTTAAATGAATTTTGTCTCCGCTCACTGATGGCACTCTTGAGACTTACAAACATTTGACATGTTATTATTGAAAACTGAACCAGCATCAGTGCTTAATGATTATAATTTGGGAAAATCTTGATATTTCTAAAAGTAAATATTTTATATATTGACGATATATTTGACGCAATTAAATGGATTATTTAATCAACAAGTCGTTAAATAAGAATAAGATCCTGATGTTATTCAAGTTGTTGAGTTTATTCGTTAATTTCATTAATAAATGTTGATTAACCAAAAATATAATATTAATTTAATTTTTTAAAAAAATTATTGAAATTAAATATTAATTGTTTTTAAATAAAATGATTTCTAATTATATTTATTTAATAAGTTTTAAGTATTTTTGAAAACTATTTTAAATATAGGGAATTCATGACCACTGCTTTCTTAATTAAACAAATTAATATCAATAAGACAATAAACTAATTGCGGCTGTGGTCCAGTGTTAAAGACGATGGGAATATAGCAGTGAGACACCATGACCAATTTCTTGGCAAATCACATTTCGTATAATGGATTTAATTAATTATTGATAACTTGTAAAATACGTTTATTTGGAATATTCTCTAATAAAATGTGTGCAATTTTAAAAATCTAAAATTGATATATATTTACAATAAGGTGACGGGTCTGACCTACTTTGAATTTTCTGTTCATTTAGAAAGCTTAAAATACGTGAATAAATTTGCTTGATATTTCGAAAAAAATTATATAATAAAGTTGGATAACTCATGGATTGAAAAGACAGGGGAATATTTTACAAATCTGAGCGTCAAATTCGCAGGGAGTATAGGGTGAGATATTTTGCAAGCGTGAAATTCTTGAATAATTTTTTTAAAAATGACCAAATATAACAAATTTTAGAAAAATTATACAATGAAGCAGATTATTGTCTCATTTCGTAGAATCTAGAAAGAATTTAACAAAATAATCTATATGCTAAACGGAATCATCGATTTTCCGTTTTCCCCAAGTTGCTAAATATATAGAGCTTTATACTTTCTATCTATTTCAATCATATGGTGAGGATATTTTGGCCATATCATCTTGTGTTTGTCCATTCCTAATATTGATACTATTTCCTACTCTCGATGTGGCACTTTTGTCAGCATTTGGATAGGTTTGAGAATTTAATCAAACAAGTGGTTCGATATTTTGTATTATAGGCTTTACCTAATCTACTAATTATTCTTTGAAGACATCTGCGATAATCTTTTATCTTGCGTTTTGAACCACGTTTAACACATGTCTCTTCTAACTGCATTTGGGTTGTCCTAACTTTAATGTACATATTTTAGAATAGTATCTCTTGTGCATCGATGAAATAAACAAAGTGCACAGATCTGTCATTTCAAATAATTTTTATTTAAATAATTAAATTTAAGATTAAATTTTCTTTAGACAATAGGATTAATAATTATAGACTACTTTTGGTCCTGTGCCAAATAGATTAAATTAGTCTTTACATTGGAGACGAACACTACATTTAAATCAATGCAAATAAATGTTTGATTCTCCGTTCTAGATATACGTTTTATATTTAAACAAGTAATAATTTTAGTAAATTTAAATATTTTTTAACTTTTCATATTTTGGAAATAAAATTTCATTTATAATAAATATAAAACTTTCAATTATTTTACAATAGATTTAATTATTTAAGCTTTATTGAGAGATAACCAGAAGGAATGGTAGAATTAACATAATTTCGATGCTATGGCTTTATATAATATTCTTTTATATTTGAATCAAATTGAACTTTTGCACCATTTTTAAAAATATAATTTTAAAATTTTTTGAAGGTTATAAACGTGATTTAACCATAGCAGTTTTGATCTCAAAATGTCAGGTTCAAGTATTTTGACCAGTGTCAAAATCATAGAATGGTTGATTCAATCACTTTTGATAATGCTAATGTTGCAAATTATTTAGAATATGACATAAAGTTATCTGCAAATTATGCTAAACAAGCTGATAAGATGCCACCGTCAATCGTAAACACGCTCATTTAGATCAGTTTAGCAAGCAACTGTCATATTGTTAAGAAATGCATAGATAAATCTAAAAATTAATAATACAATTCATTCTCACAAACATATTAATTAAAAATTAAGTTTTATCATTTAAACATATCATCTTATTCTTATTTTACGACATTAGTTAAATAATACATTTAATTGCCTCAATTATATCTTCAATATGTAAGGTCGGGGCCGCAATATGGGCGTTTGGGATGCCTGGTTGTGGTGTTGCGGCTATCCGAACCTTCTTCCGGGTGTGACGAATGACTTGAGTGGCGATTTCGTCCGAGTAGTCTGGGCTCGTATCTATCGGCTACGAGGTTACTCGGGATATACACGGGTTTCAGTCCTCTTTTGATTGAACGGACTCGATGTCCGGGTCGCCGGTCAGTCGAGGCAGAAGTTGTGTTGTCGTCGCTCGTCGTCTCTCGACACGAGGCGGAACCTGTTGATGGTATCGTTCGTAAATACGGTGTCGTCCCTGCTATGTCCAACCCTACAGGTGACAACTGGGCCGTACTGACGTTGTCCTATTCTACCAATGACGAGGTGATCTCGGCGGTGTTCAACCCTACCGATATCCGAATGTGTAATCCTTGCGGATGTCGGACCATATAAATGACCGATTGGTGTGTCCCGGTGGAGTCTATCTCTATCGGTAACAACAGAGCCGTCCTATCGGTGTTCAACATTTTATATTTGTTACATTTTTTAGAATAAGTATAAAATTTTAAAAAACTATATTAAAATAGCAATACGTTTAAAATTTCACCTCAGATATAGCCATCAAATCGCTATTTAGTTGCTCTAATTTTGATTTGATACCAAAAAAGTTTTTTAACCATTTACCATTTTTGATAAAATTTTCAGATAGGATTTGGTACAAAAACATTTGTGTTTGGATCAGATCGGATTAATAAATTTGTACTCTAAGTTTTGTGGAAAAGATAAACAAGAGTTAATTATAATTCAATTACTGCTTAATTTTGTTTGGAATTTATCACCTAAGGAGAATTCGCCATTGATCGGGACATTGAGATATCCGAGTTAAATGTCTAATACTTGAGAGTGTAGGCAGTGCTGGCCGGTTAAGATGCACCGCTAGGAATGGATCGCTACATCCCATGTATTCGCTGCTACTAGTCAACTATTTGTAAAACAATTTGTAATATTGAAACGTTTCCCTACTTATGTGTTGACTTCGAAACGTCCCTTTGGACCACCCGTCCAACTATGACCAGTTTGTTAATGTTAAGTGGTAGCGGGCGGACTATAAGGCACCGAAACGACTTCTTATATATGCTATCCAGCCATAGAAGGACCTTTCGTCCTTTATCAATGTTGGGTCTTCGTGTCTTAAAGCATAGAGCTGAAGGCTCTATACTATGTAAAATAATTGGTTGAGACTAATCTGTTTATTTGAGTTGCTTGAGTTCTTCTGTTAGATTCTTTTACATTCTTGAACAGCCCGATTGTCACTGCTGGATCTCTATTGCCGGTTCACAGAAGGAGTAACCCTTTTCGGGCACATATGCTTTAACGATCACCTAAATGTCTTACAGGGTTTCGAAGACAGAGCTAGGCTCATCAGCTTACCCCTGTGTGACAACAGTAGAGCAATCATAACCGTACTAAGAAGAGGAATATCGCCTTGAGTTGACACATGAATATGTAGGCACACTGAGTTGCGATGAGTACAGGGCAATTCGTGATGTCTCCTCTTTCTGTCTTTGGCTATTTCTCTTCGTCTTTGTTTACGTGCTCTGGATCTTTATATTGCTGCGGTTACTTTGTTGTTGACTGAAAACTTAATAACAGTTTAAAACACTTAATTTATTACACTTCAAATAACTTGTAGACTGAATTGTCGTATAAAATAACAATCATTTTATTAATCAATTAGAAACTTAGATTATAAAATATACTTATAACTTGTAATTTATCATTTTGGTCAGGCGGAATTTCCTTTAGTCATCAAAGAGATTTTAAGCACAAATTGTAACTCAGAGAGTACGGCCCTACTAGTGGCCGAAGCCACGGCAAGTAAGTTCGCGTGGCGCAATGAGCTCTAGTTTTATCCCTCCGAGTGGCAATAGTGCGCAAGCTCGGAGTTTGCTCAGAGCGAGCATGGAACATTCTAGAAGTTTAGAAACAACTACACCGGAAGCATATAATCGGATCAGTGATGCTCATCTCTGCGCCTACATTCATATTATTATATCTGTAGTAAAATATAGGTTCACTTTCAATTTAATAAAGTTCTTACTGAAATATAGGCCTATATTATTCGGCACTATATCGCGCTATTAGTGTTATAGTCTGCTCATATATACTTTATCATTAGATAGCAGTTTATACGGCTTGAGGCCAACTGTGCTCTTGAAGGCCTTAGAATAGAAACTAACTTCAATGATTATTTGGAGTGCCAATCAAATCTGCTCTGGCCAGTAGCCACGCATAATTGTTAAAAGAAGTTAGATCTAGTTTATCAATTGATGATTAGTAATCTTTATAAGCATTATAAGGCAGTATTAGAGATTAAATATGTAGACATTAAGCAAGAAGAGCTACTGATGTAAGAATTCACTAACTTATAGTTGATATTGTGAGTCTATGGTAAGTAGTAGTGGTAATTACAGGGGGTAGTAATATTTGATATATATCACATTTGCCCCTGTTTTTCGAAAAACTTTTTTCCATCAAAGTTAATGTCATATTCGCCCCCTTTTTTGCTGATTAAACATTTGATATCACACATTAATATTTTAGTATACAATAGTTAGATATTTCTAACCTACACCAAAATACTTGAACGTTTATCAAAAAATTAAAAATTAAGAAAATAAACATGCATTAATTTTATATTAAACTTCTCTGAATAATCAATAAAATAATAAAAACTTAGTGAAATTGTCGGAGTATTAAACTTGACGAAATTATCATCTACTATATTTAAATGAATCCAATCGGTTGCGTATAAACTGGTAATTTAAAAGTTGCGTCCTCCTCAATATTGTAAGATTTTCACTCATCCGGCCAATTTTCAAGTCTTACTGGACCACCCGTCTACCGGCGCAATAACAGGTCTTCTCTAGTATAGTATATGATAAGGTGTATCGAACAATAGTACTTCAATCGGAGGCCAAAAGATCCACTAGTCCTAAAAAGAGAGTGTTAGTACTTATGGGTTGCGAGGATTTACCAATCCACGGAGACCTCATAGCCCAGTAGACACAACTAGCCTAACGGCCAGGGACCGAAGTCCCGGCCTCAGCCTAATAAATAATACAAAAACTTGCAACAATTAACGGACATCGCCTTTATTGAATTAGACCAGAACCTGTGTACAGATAATTACGTCCTGTCGGCTTGAGAGTCAAAATCAGAATCTTGCATAAGTCTCACTACACTTGAAGTTCTAGGACTGAAAAAAATCGTTCATGTCTAAATTGTCCTACATTCTAAGCCTATTGGTCGACAAGTTCGGACAAGTTACAAACCAACAATACGGACGGGTTTTCTAGTTTAATAGCATATTGTTTTACTGTTGTTTCTTTATGACTAGCTTAAATGCGCTGGAGACACACCCGTAGGTAAACTGAAACTTTAACTCTCTCTCTAACTATTTGATTAAATGTTATCCTTTTTTGTTTTACGTTCAACATTATGTTACCTCTTGGTTATAAATCGTCTTTTTTGAATGGAAAATGGTCTGGAATCTAAGTGTTAAAATCGCCGTATATACTTTGATTGATCTGGCAAGTTGTCTTTATTAACAATATATTATTGTGCACACAATTCGTAATTCATTATTTTAATTTGTTTTCTTATTCGTACTAATAACTATGCAATCGTTAGTTTATTATTTCTTTTTCATCGCTTTTGTTTTATTTGTCTCTGTTTGTCATTTCAAGATTTATTTTCTGTTAATAAGTCAGTAACAAATTGATTTTTGTTCTAGAATAATTTTAATTAGACTTCTTATTAATACTCATAACTGCGTAATCATTAATTTATTACTTCTTTGTTTTCGTTTATTTTTTGTATTTGGCTCCGTTCATCATTTCAGGATTTTTCTTTTGTTAATAAGTCAGAAACTAATCAAATTTCTTTTTAGAATTTATAGAAGTATGCCGGCGTCTTCAAGATTATGATCAACAGCTTTGAATTTCGATGTTATCATCGAGAATATTCTTTTAAAACATAAACCATAAGAGATATGAATATGGTTCCATGAGAAATTATGTGCCATTTGATAATATCTTTCTGATAAGATAAGCCAAAATCGAAAATTCGGGATTTAAAAATTTTATTTCAATTGCATTCTTGAGTATAACATCGACATTCAAAGCTGTTGATTATGATTATCAATTTTTTTCTTATTCTTGCTATCTCATTATTTTATAATTCTATCAGTTAATTACTATATTTTTCATCTCATTATTTAATAATTTATTTATTTCGATATTCCTATATTGTTATACTTTAGATCTGAATATTTATTCATATTACTATCTAATTAATTTATCAATTTTATTTTATAAATAAAATATTCCAACAATTTACTCTTGGCTAGTATCACGTACTACCACTAAATTTCTTGTTTGTAGTAAACCACAATTAAGCATAACCATAGTTATGAGCCAATAAACCGTAATATCTTGGTCAAGTAATAGCACAACAGACCTCAATAAGCCTGAATTCCTTACATGCTCACATAAAGTAGGGTCCTATACTCTATATTCTACATATTTAAAGGAAATTAATTACTTCACTAAATCTATTAACTAATTATTCTACTATATAAATTTATTTTAATTTCATTCTCAAATTTTAATCTATTCTAATAAACACGATTCTAAATAAAATAAATGAAAACAAATAACTAAAATTTTCTTGATAAGTAACTCGAAATATATAATCTAAACCGGATAGGACTTTCATAACCTATTCTAATCAAGATCCTAATACACTCTTAAAGTGACGCTTTTTATAATTAATTTGTGAATTTATTCATACGCATTTAGATTACTTGTGTTCTCTCTTCAGCCCTTTAATTTGCATCATTCTGCTGGTAACTTGTCATCTGGTCGGTCACATCAATAGGGTTGGTCAGACCTTCAAGATATGCCATTTCATTCTCTTTCGTAGTAGGAAAGTTGAATTAAAATAGAAAAACATTTTCGTCTGATTTAGATTAAATACTTCCATTATAACAACCTGGACCCAATAATTGTAATGAAGTCCTCTATTTTGGAACATCTTCAAATATCGAGTGACATGGTATAATTATAGGTGGAGGCGCGCTTTCTTCCGATTAATTGAATATATTTAATTAAATATTAATTAATTGGCCAGTAATTTCATTATCATATATTTATATTAATTCTTCATTTCGCTTTGTACATCTTGTATAATGAATTTTATATTGTTAAAAAAACATCGTTAGCTTCTCTGACTTCGTCTATATTCTCAGTATTGGATGATTATAAAGGAAAAATAATTCGTTATTCTTTGATAATTTTTGTATTTTATTTATCTGATTTATATGAAATATGTTTCGTTTTATTGATTCTAAGTCATTAGGTGTTTAGTCATTACATCGTGGTATTCTTTAGTATCCTTATCCAGTTCTTCAATAATCGAGGACTCAATAGGTTTCTTCTCTTTAATGGACAAAAATGTGGCATATGACCGTGTTTATAAAAGTAAAATCATATAGGGTCAGTAATTGATGATTTGGTGTAGGTGTGATGGTTTGCTTCAAATATATTAGTAGTTCTTTCATTATTGAAGTTCAGCGAATTATTATATTGCGACGTCTTCGTTCTTCGTGTTGTGTCTTTCGAACGTCGCTTTGGACCAGCCGTCCATCTATGGCCTGTTATTGGATGTTAAGTGGTAGCATACGGACAATAAGGCAATGAAAAGGCTTCTTATGTCTGCTAACCAGCTACAGGAGGACCTTTCGGCCTTTGCCTGATGTTATCGAATGTTAGGACCGTTCGTCCACCTAGTGACTAGCTCTTCGGTGTTGCTTGGTAGCGTATGGCCAGATGGCTCCTTCTGTAATCTATGCTAGTCAACCTTAAGGTGGACCGTCTCGGTCGTTGCCAATTGTTGTTGTGTCTTTGTGTCTTATAAGTATA
>JAQFXN010001170.1:0-16342 GCA_034693365.1 Liacarus xylariae
GTTTTATTGGAAAAAATGAAATGAATTTTGTGTTTATTTTATATATAATTAAAAAATAAAAACAAATTCTTTTTGACTATTATTTTAATGCAAATCAATTGCACTTTTATTATATATATATATTTAAATCAAATCTTCAAAACTTCTTTGAAAACAGTATTTTTTAAAGTTTTGTTTCTCCAAAACTGTTTTTCTCCTCAAAAACATTAATCAAATATTTAATATAAATATAATTTCTGTTTTTTTAATTTAAGAGAAAAAATAATTAACTAATTCTTTGATGATTTGCATCAAAGAAACAAAACACAATTTTCAACAATAATTTACAGTAAATATTTAATTATTATTATTATTTTTTTTAAAAAAAGATCAAATTATAAGTTGAAAAATATCTAAACTATAAGAAAAAGTTATTTTCTCGTTATTTGACAATTGAAATGAAGTTTAATTTGTTTTTCTTCTGTTTGTTTTGCTTTAATAGTGTTTTTTCTATTTGTTTTTCTGAACTTTTACTTAAAACTTAACTAAATTTTTATTTGTTTTATATTTATTTTGTTTTTTATATATAAACTAAAAACAAACCATAAGATTATTTTTTTTTATTACAGATTTCTTTTCTGTTTGTTTTGTTGAACTTAAAGGCATTTCAAATATATCTTCGGTTACACTAAAAACCCTAATCGTCTACTGTTTTTTAATACAAGTTTTAATCACTTTTACTTAAATAAAGTCTTATTTTAAGCGTTGCGTAACATTAGCCAAAGCGACGGCCAGAGCTTGTAATGCACTGAATGGGTACTGAAAATCTAATGTATAGGCATTGCCATCGATTCGGCCAAATTGCATAACCTATAGGTGGTATTCAAATAAAGAGAAGAAAAACACAATTTGTATTAAATTATTATATAATTTTTATATAAATATATCTTTAAAATTATAATTAAGTTTAGGTTTTATTCCATTGCAATAATAATGCGTCCTTGGTCTGCATTCTTGTAAACAAGCTTATTTTTAATAAATATGTGTATTTTAAAGAAATTCTGTTCATTTTTTTCAATGCATTTTATTTGAGTATAGCACAATTTTTAAGAAATTAAATAATAGGAATGTAATTTTTGAAAAGTTTACTCTAATAATGTAATATTGTCCTATACAGTAGTATCTTATCAAGTGTAGTCAAGGGGGTATAGCCAAAATATCACCTGTTTAGAAAACTTTTGTCTTTGAGCCAAGGGCACATTTGTTTTAATTTTTGCTTTATTCCCCTTTGCACTATTCATTTTATGTCCTGTTCCCTCTGAGATTTTGGGATTTTCAAAATACTCACACCTCTACCCCCGTCTTTGCCGAGCGTGGCTACCACTGCTTATAATTTTGGGCCATAAAATTGATGATTCTGTTTCGTTTAATTGAATTGCATGCAAATAAATTATATTCTATTAATGTGTAAAACCCTTAAAAAATATTATAGTAAAATACTTCCTGTCTTAAGGGACTGCTTTCCACATCTTAATTATCAGTGAATTTAGCAATTACACAGTACATGATGATTTATAATATCTAACAACTGACCCAATTTGATTATAATTTTCAGAATCTATTCTTAACAACAAAACCCTTAAATAATATTGTTATTGATTCACAATATTTACATAATATTGAATTTGCATGAAAACAGGAGACAATAATAGTACTTATATTCTATAAGTTATGTATTAAATAAAAATCTATTTTTGTATATAAAAAAATAATATTTAGTACTCTTTCTTCGTCTACAAATGAATTTCTTTGGAATCGTAACTCAAGTACTGTATTAAATGACAGAACATATCGATTCATTTGGCAAATGCTTTATATAAACATTTATATTCTCTAATGACTATTAATATTCGTTTCGAAGAATTTGTTGAAACTTAAGACTATATTCTTGTATTCGTTAGTTAAGAAATGGTATTTTAGTTTTTGTGGGTTTATTCTGTTTACGCAAAACAGAATTTGATTCATTACAAGAATATCAAATTAAAGCTCTAATGCATTGGAGAAGAGATTTTTTGATTTACTGAAATAGATGCGATGTGATCTAGGGGGTTTAATCAGATAAGAGATTGAAACGGAATCATATCTATTAATACAAACTCTATAGATTTCAATGGAGTTCAATAGAGTTAGTATTAGTAGATATGATTCAGTTTAAATCTTTTATCTGATTAAACCCCCTAGATAACATCGCTGAATGTGATCCTTAATAGTGTAAATTCGGTTTATCACTATGGCGAACTTTCTCAGGTCAGATATTTAAACTCGTTTTTGTAAACGGTACTGTAACAGCTAATAGATCAACTTTTTATTATTTCGCTTATTGCTATTATTTTTGACTAATCTGTGAATGACAGCCAAATATTAGTTTTTAATGAAAACTTAATCATTGATTGAAATTCTTTATAACAAAATTTTTATTTCAAATGTTTTATAATAATGAAAATCAAACGAGAGTACCTCAAATCAATTGATTTTTGATAAAAATAGTGTTTTATTAAGGAATAAATGTTGAGTTAATTGAAATTGCATTGAAATACATTGAAATATAAAACAGTAATAATATAAAAATATAAATCAAAACTGACTTTATTTAACAAAATTATTTAAATTAAATATTCGGAACTTATTTGTCGATAATAGCGGTGTGAATTTCTCTTATAATTTAATTCAATTAATTTAAATCTTAATAAAATAGAAATACAATGAAATATCATTTTAAAAGTTATTTATAAAACAATTTTCTATTTAATAAAACTAAAAAATAATAATTATAATTGCATTCAATTCAATATTAAAGAAACCAAAACTTTTCTAATCGAAAACAATTTTCTAAAAATTCAATATTTCTTATAATTTCAATGCAATTCCAAATAACATTTATTCCTTAATAAAACACGAATGCCTTAATAATAGAATAAAATTGATCTTCTGATTAAATCTTGTTCAGTCAACACAATTGTTGTGAATTTCTCGTATAATAGACTAAATTTTGAGACAATACAGATTATTTTATCAGGCATGTATTTTTGATATATCACCGCATTCAAATCAAAGAATGGTTCAAAATTGCTTCAAACTGTAAAAAAATAACTTATAGTTTGTAAAGTAAATGTTACTCAAAACCATTTAATAAGTTTTATTCTATCCTATTAACTTATTAAAAATACAATAAATTCCTTAAAATCTGCGAATCATTCTGTAATTTCTAAAGACTCTAACACTTAAAACCAGAAAATAAGTCTTTTTTATACCGAATATTTGTCAAAATTTGATAAATAATTTGATCAAATCATTGTCTCATTCATTAACTTTTATGTAAATAAATATTATTTAAAAAAAAGAAATTTTATGTATACTATATTACACATTTGTGTAGTATATTCAGTAGTACTGTATATTCATAATACTTTGATATCTATAAAGTATAGACTATTTAGTAAAACATATACAGTAATATGATTACAGGTATCCATACTTTGAATCAAAAGTACTGTATATACAAACTCTGCTATTATAGCATATTATAATAATATGATTTAATAATAGATTTGTATTAAGCTTATACATATAATCTGTATATATTTGAATTATAAAGCATATATTATAAAGTATATATACTGCATGTGAAATAATATATAATTTTTGCAGCCACTCTTCATATACATATACAATACTATAGAATTGATGATATTTTTACTATAATTAATGCTTTGTGCCATGTCCAGTTATTGCAGCAGCTCTTTCATATATTAGTAATATTACTATATATCATGTTATTATATAGTATTGTATATTTATTTTTTATCAATGGTATTGATGTTATATCAAAGTAATCTAAAAATGTTATTCATATCAATATTTGTTATAATAAATAAAAGCCAATTCGTAACATAATATTAAATGCACAAAAGCTGAATTAATTTTACATTATATTTGAATAAAATTTTAATGAAATCGACAGAAAACTTAATGCTTTGACAAAAAAGATTATTTTTAGAATTATAATCAAAGCATACATGAGTTGGGCAGTGCTCTGCCATTAGAACTGATCCGATTTATTCTTATTTGCTAACAAATAACTCTATTTCTCTCTATATTTCTTTATGTCATTGCTTGTCTTTTTTTTACTTTTTCTCGTATTAAATAAGACTCTGTTTTAATGAAATATTTTCATTTCATTGATAAATAAATTATTTTCTTTTTTCTAACGTTATTCTGTATTTTATTTAAATATAGAGTACACTGTTTTTGCACTAGTTTTTGATGTGTTTTCTTATTTATAATGTTGAATCGTGAAAATAATAAGAAAATGAAATTTTTTATGCTCTGTTTAACATCTGAAAAACTCAAAGCTCAGGCAATATTAGCTGTAGTTATGAGACATTTAATAAGAGATCGTTTCTTCTTATGAAAGAATATTACTTATACTGTATTATAGCAAATATAGTAAATGAACTGTAAATCATATTAAAGTTACGCACATTTTGGGACAATTATATCGAAATACCAGTGCAGAAATTTGAGGTTTGGCTTTATGTTTAAATTTTTATTTCAAGTTTTTAAATAAATATCAACATTGCTAGTAGTACTGTACTGTACTGGATCACTTGGTAGAAAATGATAGAATAGTACAGCATTTTCAACATTTAACAGAATATATATATAAAAAAACCCTTTTAAGCATTTAGGCTTCAATATAGCGGAAAGAGCTATTACTCTAATGGAGTCTAATTTTACTGAAGAAAACGAATATAAATTTCCATAAATAAAAATTCTATTTTTAACAGAAAACTTGTAATTTTGATATAAAGACTTATTTTTAACCAAGATTACAGTATGATTGCTTTTTTGCGGTTAAAAATCTTGTCTGAATACAAGAATCCCCCATTTTACATATGTTTTGATTTTGCACACATATATCAACCATAAATACATATTATAAAATGTCTAAAAATTATTTTTTAAATCGATTTTTTATAAGCTTAATGTGACAATAATAAAAGCAGTTTATTTATCAAATTTTGAAATAT
Source organism: Liacarus xylariae (assembly GCA_034693365.1). Lineage (NCBI taxonomy): Eukaryota > Metazoa > Arthropoda > Arachnida > Sarcoptiformes > Liacaridae > Liacarus > Liacarus xylariae. Next base: position 5,070 of record JAQFXN010001170.1, read on the forward strand.
ATTCGGTATAAAAATTCTTATTTTTTTTGTTATAATATTTGAGTAGAAAATAGTAAATCTTTCCTTATTTCTCTTTAAAAATAACAGAATAATTCGCAGTTTTAAAGAATTTATTGTTTTTTTTTGTGGATAAAACATAACATTAGATTAAAATAATATTTATTTGATTTTATATCACAACCTGATTGAATACTTATTCTCTGTGTTAACCTTTGGCGATACTAATATAAAATTACATGACCTGGAAGGGTCAAGATATAGTCATAAGGGACAGAACATCTTAATAGATATTATTTAAGCATTATTTTAATTTTAGTGAAAAAGTCAAGATTTTGAAGGTTATACTGCACTCAGTGGAGTATTTTACATAACATATCTAAAGTGAATTTTTCAAAATTTTAAAAACGTTACAATTAGTCCTCAGGGAGAACAAGGATGGTTAAACTTAGAGTATAAAATATGTATGTTAAAATATAAATCTATACTAAATATCAATAAGTTCTGATGTCTTAAAATGTTCTAAAGTAATATTTTTTGTTTTATTAGTTGAATACGAAAAATGTGTATGCTTTTAGTGACAGTTTTGACCTTTCCAAGTCATATATTTAATACTTTTGACATTAGTGTAGCCAAAGGTTTTTGCCCCTTCAAGAACACTTCGTTAATTACCCAATACTATTGGATGGCTATAACGCTGGTCGAAGGTTTGACTTTCTTGCATGTGCAAATTACATATACAGTAAGTATTGAAACATTTACCTTTGATAAATTCAAGATATATTTAATCTGTCGAGCTAATAGACTACTTTTTTTATTAACTTGCTTTATTTTACATTATTTGAGTAATCAGTGAACGATAACAACAAATGAGTTTTTACTTCAAACCTCATAGAAACTCTTTATAACAAAATTTATAATTCAAATTATTAAGTATTACTATTAAGCTTTCGGTCACTAATTACTTGTAAAATATAAAATAAAGCGAAACAATAAGAAAGTAGTGTATTAGCTGGATAGATTAAAAATATCTTGGGTTTACTTATTAAAACAAAGGTGGTAATTTCGGATTTGATTTCGAAATAAAAATGCCAACACAGATCAGGACCGAAAGGGACAAAATTTTGTCTATTGATTCTATAGAAGACACAGAACATGACTCTTCTATATCTACAAATGATATTAAATTCACTCTCACAAGTCAGTTTATTATATTATATACAGGTTTAAATGTTTTAAAACAATAAAATTATATATAAATGTATAATTTTTAAAGTTTTTTTAAAAATTATTTAAAGATAATTTTATCAATTGAGGACATGAGCATTTATAAAATTATTTATCATAGCCTATGATTCATAGGTATGAAACAAGACGAGAGGACATTTTAGGCTTAGATAGAATGTGGCAGGATTATGCTTATTTGGATCCTTATTTCGAACTCTATTGCAATTTATAAGTTGTCATGGATAATTCTATAATAGGATAAAAATTTTCGCAATAGTATTACGTAATAAAAAAAATATTATTTAATAGAATAAACTAAGATTTTAAGAGTAAGTCTTGACTTACTTCGAGCACAATTGGATAATTGACCAATACTTTGGCATTGAATCAGTGGCTTTCGGATTCCACGTAAGGATTCGGATTCGAAGTCAGTCAAGACTTACTCTTAAAATTATGAATTAGAATATTGGTTCACAACTCAATCATTTAAACTAAAATTTTTATGTTCATAAAGAACTAACAAATCTATTCGGAGTAAATTCTAAATCAATTAAAATTAAAATCTATTTGTGAGACACACTTTCACTATAACAGTTAAGAAAAAAAGTAGAACGTGAGGTAATCCATTATAAATGTACAAGATCAATCAAGATAACAGAAAATAGATCAGTTTAAAACATGACATTTAATGAAATAAAATATTTCTATTATTCGAATGAATGAATGATTGTTTGGAAATAAATTTTCAGTTGTATAGTATGTATAGAAACAATTGAATCTGTTTATGGAAATGATTTTGAAATATATTAACTTTCACTTTTGGCTTTCGTTACCTCATAAACGTGGTTGGACTTTTATGAAATGAAGTGATTAGTTTTTATCCCGCCATCCCTGTCAACCGAAGCTGATATCAATAGAGGGGCAGTTCAGACAATAACAACGATGAGTGACATGAAATGAACAGAGAGTGGGTCAGTCGGGATGCGAACACAACCCAGTCTCCACTGCCAAGCGTGTTAACCTCTGGGCCAACGCACTCATTATTGAAGATTATCATCAAGATACAGAATATGACATGAAGTAAAGTAAAAAATTCAATCACAACATTCAAATATATAACTTAATAATCTTACATTAAAATACAAATATAGTCTGACTCATATGACTAAAGATATCAAATGACCCAGGTGCAGCACTAGTAATTTTGTAGTACCGTAGTACAGTATAGGTGACCAATTTAAAACGTATGAATGATCTAAACAAAAATGAACCATTAATATTTATAACTCCGTTTTCCCTGAAAAATTTAAAAGAAAATAAATTTGCTTAAGGCATGATTTTTCATAGATTCTCATCCTATAGCTCCAATAGTATTATCATTGTCTCCCATCTCATTGGGGTTTCACGGAACAGGCAGGTTTACCAAAATTGCTGTAATTCTGCTGTTCTGGTTAATATTTTTCAATATGATTTCTTTATTTTGTCAAGCTATATGTGCTTTATATTGGCGGTGGAGGGTGAGGGTGGAAACGAATCTATATACTCCTTTTTCATCGAAAGTGGAGTTAATAAATTTTAAAGGATGGGATATTACTATATATTATTTATAATGTAATACCAAACTCATTAACAAAACAACATGAGCCAATTATTCTGCAAATTCTACCAAAGCTAATATTCTCAAATGTAGAAAGTGAGTGAATGTCTCATAAATTTTCACAAGTTTATTTTAGGCTAGATCACCTATTAGCTATTCTTACTACTCATGTTATATTTTTTAATTATTAATAAATATTAACAAGTTTTAGTTAAAATGATAAAATTCAGTCAAACTTAGATACAGAGAAAAAAATTATTACAGTATTGTTGAAATGTATTATTAATGATAGAATATAAATCAGTCATTCAGTAATTGTTAAAATGATAACAAAAAATATTAAATTTAAAAAATTAAAATTATGCATAAATATAAGGAAAATAAAAAGCTAGGAATTATACCCTAATTTTACAAATAAAATTAATCGATGATAACAGGCGGGGGCTCTCATTAATTATAATATAACTATTAGGAGTTAAAAAGCTCTGTATTAAAGATTTTAAACCAATTCTAAGATCATTTAATATAAGCAATAGTTTGCGTATAATTGTCTGTTTAAGCATAAATAGTTATTTTAGAAATATAACATTGTAAGTTGTACGAATTGACAAAGTTCATTGTCCAGACTATTCAATGTCCAGTGACAGACATAAAAATGTTGATTTTTAAAGAAATAGGCGTAAAATTTTATTTCCTATTCAATTCAGTTATACTTTATATTTATATAATATTTTATTATTTATATTAATATACAGTACTCTCCAGTTTTGATGAATCAAAACAAATTGATTAGGCGTTGGTCTGTAATTGTTGTGTTTGTTTCATAAATTCATGAAAGACTAGCATTTTATGTGTGTTAACACATAAATTATCTTTTTTAGCTTTTATTTGAAAGCAGAACAAAACAGTCCCTATCAGTCAGTATTGAAGGGAAAAGAAATTTTTAGTTTTATATATAATATAATGTAATATTTTTAGATTTCACTTCCTATGACTTTGAGTTTTTATTTTATTTTGTGTTCAAACAAATACTAATCAATGAATTTCTAATAAATTAGTATTTTTCTCCCCAACCAAACAGTTTTAAATAAAAAAAGAATTGCATTTTTAATCAGTGGTAAAAGTTTATTGAATCCAAATTATGTCATCGGTATCGATGACTCGGGACAGGAGTGTAGTTTAAAATATGATAAAAACTTCTAAAGCTTTCAAAGCATAGGAGAAAAATAATTTTTGTTTCGTTTAGATTAATCATTATTAACAGGTATTGCATGTAATAAAAAGATTTGATTAGATTTTTACAAATTAATTCATATTTAATCGTTTTGTTATCTTAAATAAATCATAAAAATGAAATTTATTTATCAAATCGTTATTAATTAGTTATCGATAAGAAAGAGAGCGAAAATAAAACTATTGAAAATTTTTATTTATTTAATTTAGATTTTTGTTATAAAATAGATTTCCCAAAAGATAAGAAACATTTAACAAGAACTTCATTTATGAAAACTAAATAAATTAACATATATTTGCGACAAATTATAAATTGTAATCAGAAACAAGAATATTTTACATAAATTAAATAAACTAGATGAAATGATATATTAGATAATTCAAATTATTATTTGACATTTGGGAAGTTATTATTTGAAATAAATTGTCTTTTATATACTCAAAAGTGCCTTAACATAGAAATTAAATTTAATCAGATATTACATTTGTACATGATTGCCTCCTATTGTATTTATGGAAAATCTAACGTATTGTACAGGGATGGGCAAAGGGGTTACAGCCCGGAATATCCTATTATTTTGTCCAAATCCACTTGGTCGTTCGCCAGATATCCCTTATAACAATTTTGAATATTCTATGAAATTTTGTATAAATTCTTAGAAAATTGATAGAATTTTATCACATTCTTTCTAAAATTAATTAACAGGTAGGAATAAGGGGACAAACGTCATTTGAATTATTGTACTATTCCAACAATTCAAATGATGTTTGTCTCCTTGTTTCTGCCAGTTAATTAATTGTTCAAATTCTGTTAAGTTCTTAGAGAATTCATCATTATTTGCCTAAATTCTGTTGAAATTTCACAAAATTAGTCGAAATTCTGTTAATTTGCGCCATGTTTAATTAAATTTCTGCAAAAATTTGACGTTTTCGGAATACCCTCCCCTGGACTCCACCTTTCTAAAGTTTGGATAACTTGGACATACCCCTCAGGATGACTCCACTGAAATTCGCCAAACACCAATACCCAGTCCGAAATTTCTTCCTTTGCCATCTCTGCGTTTTGTATGTATGAAAAAATTATTTTTACTTTAAAAAACAAAAGACAGTCATTTCATTTATACATTTTAAGAATATCTATTGAAATTTTTAAGGGTATTCGTCACAATTATTCAAGGACAGAAGTTAAAGAGATTTTAATATAAATTAATGACAAAATAATGAAAAAATTTCATATTCAAATTAATAAAATTAGGCTTTGTGCAATCTTGATTGGCTAAATTTTTTTGACAGTGAATATAAACTAATATAATTTAAATTTAAAGAATCATGTGAAAAATGCTCTATTTTCTTCTGATATGAAGAATTTTTACTACTTTCTCTGATAATTTGAGAAAATTAAGTATTCGTAAACTTTTGTTCATACTAAATTGATTTTTACTCTCATATGTCATTAAAATATCTCCTGTATTTGCTTAACTATCCTCTTTCTATTATAACCTGTCACTTCTTTTGCTAATATGATAGATGAACTCGAAATTGTTTGCTTAGTTAACAATGAAAGTAATAATAAAAGTCTGCTTCGAATCAATTATTTTTTTTTCTCAAATGGATTTTTCAATTATTTATTTAAACAAATTGATTTTAAAATATTTCTTTTTTTATATTTTTGTGTCGGTATCTATTGTAAATAATTTTCAACAATAGGAATTCAAAGCATAGATAAAATAATTATTTGAAAAAAGAAAAACTTTCTTTTTTAACATAAAAAATAAAATTTAATTATTCAGTAATAAAAATAAAGTTTTGAAACAAAATAATTCGATCGACTTATTATCTGAAATGTCAATTAAGTTATGCTTTTTATAAAATAACACAAATTATAATTATTATTGTTTTATAAATTTATTTTTGCAAACAAGAATAACTATCTAAATAGACTAAAATTATTTATTTTCAAATATTAACTATTTTGCAATATAATAGATTACTATTAATAGTCAACATTTAAACATTTAAACATGCTGTACAAAATAATGTGTTAAAGTTGGTAAAATTGTTATGTTCAAGTATTAATGTTGAATCTTGAAAATATAAGTGGAAGTATTTTGAGAAAATTTTATCAAAAAATCAGGGGTTGAAATAAAAATTTTCAAAATATGACAAATGCACAGGGAGAGAAAGGTAGAAATACTAATTTTTTGCCTTCGGCGCAACAATTCAGGGGGTACTTTGCAAATCTTAAACTCAAAGGGCATTTATATGTTCCCTTGGCAACCCCTGATCAATGATATGACAATTTATTACTACATAATAATTTTAACTTACACTTACGAAGTTATGTGCAAATTATAATTTATAAACTATAATGTAAATAAAACACCAAACAAACTAAATTTAATTATTTTTAAAATTAAAAATTTGATATGCTTGAAATAAGGTAGTTTGACCAGTTCATTCATATTTTTAAATAGATGATGTATTAGACCAAGCATTAACTTTAGTGAATTCAGAATTCACTTTGAAAATTCTTGCACATACAATTTTGTATATCATATTATTAAAAGTTTAGTTGGGGTTTAAAATAGTCTTTCTATTTGAGTTCAATATTCATATAAAAACATATTTCTTATAAAAATATTGAATTTATAGCAATACATTTTGCGGATAAAGTTTAATATGTGATATATATTTGTGAATGCTTATATTAGACTACCGAATTAGATTAAACAGTATTTCACTGTACAGTGTTACAAAACACAGCATTACAAAATAACAGAGAGCAGATAAAAACTATATACTTCTTCGTATAATCAAATAGTTGCTGAAAAAATAAACGGTTAGAAAAAAATTATTATTATGTTATAGTCTCTGTTATCAGTTTTGCTATTATTTTTTATATGACTATAAAAATGTATTGACAGGTGTATAATGTATGAGAATGAATGAGAATGTATGAAAATTTGTGTTCGCCCTACCAGTGCTATAACCCTAAAGCAAAATACACGATCAATATTCATACAGAATAAAGATAAAAAATCAGGTGAATTAATAATAGACTCATAGCTCCAAGTATTCTCCTTACTCACTAACTTACTTACTTACTTACCATACCTGTGTAGATGTGTGTGCGCTGTTTGTGAATTAGAAAGAGTTTTTTTGTTTAAATATATTCCCGAATAAAAGTTAGTGAATAAAAATCAGTTTTTAATGCACTAAAAGAAAGAAATAAGTATTTAATTGAAGAAAAAAGTTTAGCGGAAAAAGAGTTTCTCTGAAAGAAAAGTGAAAGAAAAAACTTTTTAAACTCGAGATTCTTATCAAATTCACTGTCACTAGTGATGTGATATTTATTAAATAAAAAGGTGAAATAAAAGTTTCCCGAAAATAAAGTATAAAACTTTTTTTGTTTTTATATTTAAACACATTATTATTTGAATTTTAAATTCTAAATACAAATTATTATTCACTCAACAGTTGGAGATTGGAATACATTAAGTGTTAATAACTGTAGAAGACATGAATCAAAGCTAGAAAATACATCAAAACCAAAGTGAATACTAACAGTTCCTAATGGTTAAGCAAACTATTTGGTGAGTCATTATCTCAATTGTCTGTATCCACGAAAAGAATTTATGATAGATATCATCATTAGTTATATATAAACTCAATATTGAAGTGAGTGTTGGAATTGAATTTCGCGATACCTTTAGGCGAGAATTGGATGTTCTGTTGGGAAAGGCATCAGAACTAAAAACAAAAGTAATAATTCAATACCTTTTACTGTATATGTATTTGTAATTTAATAGACTTTTTATTATACACTATAGTTATATCAGTTTTTATTAAATAGTTTATAAACTTTTTTGTTGTTATGATGTGATGTTTGTTCACATTAATGGCCATATATTCTCTCTACCTCTCCCTCACTCTCACTATTACTGGATATCAATCCTATCATTCCTGTGCTGTGTATAGTGTGGTATATGTGCTTTTAATAATTCACAATATCTGACAGATTTCCTCTCACTTTTTTGATTCATCAAAATTACTGTTAAAATATTTATAAAATTTGTTGTTTCAATGCGACTGATATTGAGCTTCAATGTTGTCATTCGTTTTGTTGGTTTCCTTATTCTGATTAATACTTTTTTATTATTATTATTCATGCTTTGCGTTTAAAATATATTTACTTTAATATATGTATGCATTTCCTAATGATTTTTCAGCTAATTTTTTCTCTCATTTTGAATGTTAATTATAACTAATTTTTACTAATAAGCTATTAGTCATTAGATATTATATTCTGTAAAACTATTTTCTACTGTTATTAGACTTTTGCCAACAAAAAAAAGTGTCTTTCAATACATAGAGTTTCCGATAATCGCTTTGATTAATCACTTATTAAAACATAATTTAATAACTCTATGTCTGATAGAAGCAAATTTCAACATTAAGTAATTTATTTTTTCTTCACTAGTCATCAATTAGTGTTTCTATTTATAAATATTATTAAAGTTTCCAATAATTGAGATTTGAATGAAAAACGTAGAAATAGTGGAAAATTTTGTTTTTCACAACTGTTTTTTGTTAATTTAGTATTTTTTAATAAATTATAATAAATTCTTATAATTATATTTAAAAATCAATCAAAAAATATTCGCTACAAATGAGGCCAAAAAATTCTATACAAATAGCTGTAAGTGTTTTTAAAAAATGAAATATAATTTAAATGAAAATTATTTTACTTAAATGAATTATTTTTTTGTTAGTTATAAAACTTTTTTTTCTGTACTCTTTATATACACTTTTCACACGAAATATTGAAGAAAAATAAAATATTTTCTTCAAATATACAAAAAAAGAAAAGAAAAATTCTGTCTTTTCATTCATAACAACTAAAAAACTTTATGAAAACCTTTTATTAGATTCAAAAAGCTTTTTATTATTTAAAGTCTATTTAAATACTTTGTTCTCATTTTGGTTTTCACTCTTTTCTCTCCCATATATCCCATCCCAACCTCAATAAAGGAAACGCCAATTATAGACAACTTTGAGTTCCACGAGAAGAATGGTGTAATAAATCCAGCATTTCTGGACACACCTAACCCTAACCCCAACCAAACCGACTACAGGAGAGGCGGCGGAGAGTCCAGTGTTGAAGACGACTATCGGACGACGCGATTCATTAATAGGCATCAGATTAATGGTGGCTTTGGATCGATAGCCAGTTCTTGGGTTTATGATTACGGCTGTCCGTCATCGCCGGACACATTCACCACTGGAACCAATAGCATGAGTGGGAGCGGCAATAGTATGGCCACAACAGCACCACTCCATACGCCAACCTTTTCCCGCTTTAACGGCCATTTAAGCTACGAAAGGGATTTGAATCGGGATCATCGCAAACGAAGCACCTGTATGTCTGGCAAATGGTGTCGAACATTGTTGAGACTATTTATTTGGACACTTATAGTCCTTTCCATTTTGGGTATTGTTATTAGCGTTGCGTTTATTATATATATTGAAAAGTTTGCTATTGACTCGTGTTGTGCCGACAATAGCGCCAATAAGAGTAGCGCCGGGGCTAATGTTGGCCCTAATAGTTTCAATAGTAGTAATAATTCATTAAATAAATTGTCACCAAATTCTACAGAAGATTCTGTGAATATTACCACTGCTTATGTGCCGCCGGTGTTGAGTGAGAAAACCGGTTTAGTATTGAACACAACTGAACAAACAGTTAATACTGTATTCAATACTACTTTGAATTCAGACAATAATTCAACAGTAGATTCAAAATTGAATGATTCCACTACTCCTGTATGGCCAACAACGACACCGACACCTAAGCCCATAAATATGGATAACAAGAATCTAAGAGAAGACGACAAACAAGAAAAAGAAGGCTTTAATGGACTGTCCATTCAAAGCACACAATCAACAAATATAATTAGCGATAATTTAACGACCGATGGATTTGATGGAAGAGTTCTAACCGTAAATAAAATGACATTAACTACAGTACCAGAAGTGGTTAACAATACTTGGACTCCAATACCAATAGTGGCGATAATGGATAATAAGCAGACGTCTGGACAGTCGATCACCACTACTACTGACGCTATAATTACAACAACTATTGATTCCATACCTGTCAGCAAAAGTGAATTATCTCTAACGACAGATAATAATAGTGTGGAAACGACTTCTACTGTGTCTAACATCGATAGCACTACTCTATCGAACCAGACATCAGACAACTTGTCATACAATGAGTCGAATTACACGACAAATGCAAACAACAATCAAAGCGAAGCTCTAATTAATCAAAGCCTAACGCAAACACTGAATGCCACTAAAGATGACGGTTTAGTCGGTGCCGGCGCTCAGTCTGGAGATAACAATACAGTCGCTGCTCTGGCTCTGGAAGAAGATGTGAAGAGTTTTGTGGCCATTAATAATACCATCAATACTAGAGCGGAAAGTAGCACAACCAGCAAACCTACCAACCCTACCAACCCTGCCATCCCTGCCATCACTTCCATCTCTGCCACTACTGCTCCTACAAATACTGATAGGGCGGATACAACTACTGAAAACGATTACAAGGATTCGCCATACAATCAGCCATATAACCAGTATGATGGCTGATGTCTTGTGCTTTTAATAGTTGTCGTTCAACAATTCATTTTCATTTCAATATTCTATTTCTTTGCATATGTTGTATAAAAGTTTAACCTAATTTGAAAACATTTCTGAAACCATTGTAAACCAATTACCGGTAGTTTATTTTGAAGAAATTAAGATATAGGCATTTCAAAATTAATTGCAACCATTTGTGCTGATTGTCCATCCCTTAACACATTACTAGTAAACTAATGTATGGAATAATCTATGAGTTTTATACATTTTATTATTAAGTATTTATATTTTAATTTAGGGTTTATTTGTGAATTCAAAGAACTTTTTACCGGTAAATGTAATGTTTTTAATGTATCAAAAAAAAAATATTAATTCTGTTAGTAATTTATTTTTTAGCAATAATTTAGAATTAATATGATTTAGATTTTAAATTAAAATTATCTGAATTATTAATAATAATTAACATGTTTAATTCCCAAAATTAATAATTTATATCAGGTTATAATCAGTGATGATCACAGCCTTACCCACCAGTAGATGCCATCACTGAAGAGCATTCCTTTTGAAACTCACT
>JAQFXN010001171.1:0-16340 GCA_034693365.1 Liacarus xylariae
AATCATTTAACCCCAAAAAAGTAATGATATTTGCATTAATAATGTCACGCGTTTTGATAATTATGCATAAATTAAATGATAAATTTCTTTTATTATGACTTTGAATGGTAATACGTTAGTAGTAATACGCAAGGGATTATTGCCAGAATATTTTAGTTTAAGAAAATCGATTATGAGAAAATTTGCATGTTGCTCACCTATTTACATGCTTATTACCTTTTGTCATTTTCCCGCAGCAATTCTAAAGAAGGTGCAACTAGTTATTTTACCCTGCCAAATTGATACTAATTAGTAATCACTAAAGAGATCGTTCTAGATAATTTCGACAAAACTTCAATCTTACAATAAGTCGTGCCAATTATTTACTCGGGAATCTCCTACAATTTATTGGAATATTGACTTTTCGTCCTGTAACCGCTATATCTAGACATACCGCTCATTTACCTCTTATTTTGGTCCACTCCTTGCACATCTCCACAACTAATATCTATTTAAAAGTTTGTTTTCTCTTAAGTTATATCCATTCAAAGACTTAACAAAAATTAGTTATAAACAACTTAAATACGATTGTCTCCGAATAATTGATTACTTATTATATTTGTAAAACAATTTTTTGAAAAGAAAGATCCTTATTATCGAAAAACACTTTAAAATACTAAAATTTAAATAATCTATGAATTAGTTTCAAAAAAAGAAATTATAATCATTAATATGAATGTTAAACGTTTTATGGATTATAATTATGATAAATATTATGCAAATTAAATATATATTCTTGTGCTCACAATTATCTCAATCGTATGTGTGAATTATCCTGAATTTCCACATTAAAATAAATTTAATTTTTTTGCTTTGTTTTTCTTATATTTTTTAGAAACTTTATTTTTTTGAATAAATAATTTAACGATTTGTATGGAATTAATTGGAAGTTTTATTTTTTATTTTACTATTTGTTTCACTCGTTTCCCAATTATTTGTTTGGATAACTATTTCATTGGTGAATTTTTCAATTCCGCCGACAAAATACTAAATAACAGAACTATTCTTTCCAATTGTTTAGGAATATTAAATAAAATTAATTAGTTTTCAAAAAAAAAAATATTTCTATTTATTTATTTTAAAAATATATTTCAATAGTATTTAAGTTTTTTAATTCAAGCCATTGGTTGTATTAGTAATGCGTTCCTTAAAAATACGGTTTAATTAATTTTTAACTCACGTCTCATCCTTTTCCTGCAATAAAAATTATCCAAAAGGTCATTACTCATTGATAAGAGCACAGGGAGTTGTGTGGAGAGAAAGATATATAATAATAAGAACTCGTGTGTAGTGTAGCAAAAATATTTCAGTACTTTTTTCTGCTTCTCTTCTTATATTTTTTTCTCTTCTTTTTTTGCAATTCAAGAGACGTAGTGTTGAACACAATTCAGAGCAAACGCTTACAACTTATCTCATATTAAATGTAGTAATAAAATGATTATTTCGTTCAAATAAATTATGATTTCATATATCAAATTCTGACAAATTTCTACTCCAAGTGCTTGTCGTAGGTTTTGACTGCAGATATGTCTTTTTGTATGTTATATGTCCTGAACTGCATATATAAATAGTTTACTCACTTTTTTGTCGATCATATAATACATTTAATATTATTAAAACTAATAATCACGGGATTGGGTAAAGAGGTTTAGAGGAAACTCTATTGTCTTTTTGCGAATTCAATAGAGAATGTTATCTCTCATCGGAAGTAAATCATTAAAACAAATACATTATAATGAATAGCAAAGAGGAATGAATAGTAAAAAAAGATGTCTTTAGCTATTATATTGATTGTCGCCTCAATTAGAAGGCAACCAAAGCACGTGCTTATGGATCACGACTCACAATAATAGGGAATTATTATAATAACTAACTATTTGGTTGAAGAATAATAGAGAGGATATAATAAAGTATATGAAAAAATATTATTGTCGTTATTATTATATTCCGCTTATATTATAAACAATGAATTGTCTTTAATTGCAATAATAGGGCATAAAATACTTATTATGAAAAGTGATACACGTTTTGAATATTAATTAATTTAATGCGATTGAAGATTAACACAATTCACATCTGTTTTTTGTCTAACTTACCGCTTAAAAAAGCACTTGCATTAGGTTTTCATTGCTACAAGGTCTATATGAGGCAGAGTTGCTCAAGGAAAAGTTATAGGCAAAAAACCACCTCGCTTCAGATATGTGTAAATGATCGCATGATGTAGCACAAGAGATCTAGAACATTTTAATGGATAGTTTTTAACACGAAATTAATTAATAAGCTGGTTTTCACCCAAAATACTGATTTTAAATTATTATATAACTTAAATGCTTATCTATTGTTGATCACAATAAAAGAAAATCCCCATTTTGAGCATCAATTTCAATAGTGGTGAAATAATGTTGATAGTTACAAAATTAAAAATATATTTATTTTCTTGTATAAAATTTAAGGTTTCCAGTTGAAATTCAATTATTGAATATAAAATGGAGTTTGAGAATTTGCTCATGTGATTCTACTAGGACTTTAGTATGGGACGAAATCATCTATTACACCTTAATCACTTTACTAATTTTATTCATTTAAGAAAGTATCTATTCTATAGTCAGTGGCTAAATCCCCTTGCTTATACATATAGTTGACCATGTTTAAGATCAGGGGTAGCCAATGGGGGGGTGTAGCCTAAATACCCCCCTGAATCCGAGATTTTGCAAAATATTCCCTGACGTTTTGCGCTGCAGGCTCAAAGAGTCTTATTTTTACCTTACTCCCCCTTGACTTTTTGGCAAAATCTTGGAAAAATGCCTCACTCTATACCCCCCGAGACACGGCCGACACTGACCCCTGTGTAAGATTATATTTACATACTGTTCCCTGTTAGAAGAAATGAGTCTGAGCAACTTTGTAGCTATAGAATTATCGAGTCTTTACACAGAGTGTTCAGGCATTATCATATTCTTGATGTAAAGATATATTTGTAGAGACATTTTCTAGAATTTTATTATATTGTCATTCATTACAATCTACTTTTGATAAGTTCGCAAACTGTTTGACATTAGTTTTATATGCGCTCTGAGAACGGAAGTTATTATTAAACACAAAGTTTTTTACCTCTGATTATTATTTATAACTTATCTTTTACTACTATTAGTCCAAATTAGTTATTCTAAATTCTAAAAGATATGAAAAATAGACTATTTTTTGTATTTATGGAATGTATAAATAATTTTTTTTGAAAAAATAATTACTGTTTTACCAATTAATGTACAGATTCTTCACGTCTATTCTAATAAAAATACTATCATTAGTCTATCATTTGAAGTAAAGTTTTTAAAAATCTGATAAATTTCTAAAAAAAGATAATAGTTTTCTCTTAAACCTTAGCTTAAATTAGTGTTAATTCAAGAGAAAATAAATATAATTGATAGTAAAAAAAACTATATTTTTCAATAATCAAATACATGTTAAGCTATGAAACGGTCGATAAATTTTCAGTTTTTTTTCAAGCGATGAATTGTTAGCTTTAAAAAAGTTTCGTTTCTGAGACTGAAATAGATTTTTTTTTATTTTCACTTAATTCTCACTCAATTGTAATACCACTAAAATAATAATTGTATTCTAATTATAATATATTATGAGTTGTATTCTGTAATAAAAATAATGATTTTGTAAATTCATTGCATTCAATAAAAATTATATGTGTTTTATTCATTAGAGATTCAAAGACAATAGAGTCTAGAATTAGAAATTAATTAAATTATTTCTAAGAGATTATATGTTAATAGAGAACTAATCGTATATATAATTATATTAAATAAAGTCATTGTTTGGCTCATTCATACCAAATGATTATATAGGGATATCCAAGTTCGTCAATTTAGGACGTTCAGAGAAAGGGTATTTTGGAAAGATATATATAATTTGCTCATAAATTATAACACTAGGAGAGTTCATTGCAAAGGTTAGATGACCGTTCTTAAATGTGGACATGAGGTCTAAGACAATTTTGATCGAAAATTATAAAATGGCATACTTTATAATTAACATGAATAGCACTTTTGCAGTGTAAATGATAATACACTACAGAATTATATTTCTCTTTCGATTTAATTGATTTGCAATACCAAAGTCCTATTCGTAATAATTAAGTATGAATTAATTTAGTAGCCATGATGATTTATGAAAAATTATAAGAAAATTCATTTAATTATCGCAACTCAATGCAGCATATACAATATATTTTGATTATTTATCCACTGTATTAACATTTAAATCGAGTTAAGCATTAGGGTTTTATGGACAATTATTTTTGAAGCAGGGGAGTGCATATCTATGCAATGCATCTTGGTCATCCCTTAGTTATATATTTTCTTCAAAAAATAAGTTCTACTGATTAATGAGTTCTTAATTTTATTTTATATAACTTGACTTAAAAAGACATCACATTATTAGTAGCACTAAATCATCGATCATTGTTAACCTTAATTTGTTTCGAAAGAAAAACTAAAACTTCATGTATTGTATAAATTGATCAATTTTGTTACGTATTTATTCTAACCATTCCTTTCAGTTCCGAAACAAAAAGAAACATATTTTTACGAAATCGCATATAAATTGAATTAAAATATAATTTATTATAATATATGCGAAAAAAGTTAATTACAAATAATCACAAATTCGATTGTTTGTGTGGTTTTTGAGTTCAACTTATTATATATATATTTAGGATAAGAAAGAATTTTATTAAACCTTTTTTTTGTTACTTTTAAATACCATATAATCAGTTAATAAACTGCTTTTAAAGTCTAATGATTACTATTATTATTAATAAATAATAACACTTTTTTTTGCTAACCTTAACACAAAAATATTTTGTCAAAAATTTCTGTTTCAAAAAAGACAACAACCGTTTAGATAAGAATTTTAATATATCTTTATTTAATGTAAATATTTAAAAATCATTGAACTCTAATTGAGACAAAGAATATGTAATTTAATGTATAATTACCGGAGAATATAATTATTATATTAAATATACAGACAATCACTGAGAGTGTGTGCCTTCGAGTGAAGGAATTTCGCTTTAAAACCCCCAAAAATTATTGATGAATTAGTTTTTCTTTGCTTTAGTACTGATTTTCTGATTCACCAAAATTGATCATTAAATGGGTTTTCATTATATTGTGTTATTGTGTGTGGGATTTAATTCTATATTAAAAAACTAATTATTCTTTATATTCAATCAAATATTTTTTTAAGAAAAACAAATTCATTGAACAGTAAAGCCAAGACTTATTCGCATTTAAATTATTTCATTTTAGATTTCAACAGAAGATTCCCTATTTTTTACTATATATTAAATAACTTTTCTCTTCGTGTTGTCAATCAAAAGTAGAAAAAATTCTTTACTTTGATTTTGCAAAAGTAGAATAACTATTGGCTAAAAATTTAATTATTTTCTCTGCAATGTATAGAACTTTTCTGGTGTTTTAGTAAATTTTAGTCAAGGAATACATATAAGAATTTGTAGCAAAAAAAAAATCTTGTTTTGTAATCATTGGTGAAGATCTGAATTTTATATAATGAGTGAAATTCTTTTCTCCTTTTTCTTAGAATTTACAGACAAATAAAGTACTATTACTGTTGACATTGTCTTAAGGACTAAAGACATAAAACGCCTTCTAATAAAATAAATAAAATAAAAATTGTCACTAAAAGAGTCAGTATTTTCCTTTAAATAGAGGACAAACATATAGAGAGAGTATATTAAGAGCTATTGATATTTATCTAACGTTGGCTATAGTAAATTGTTATGTAGTTTTTATGATAATTAAAATACTTTTATATAAAAAGTATGAAATAAACATAAAAATAAATTTTAATTAAAAAAATATACATTCTAACTTTTATTTTTTTTGAGAATAATTCCACATAAAAAGCTACACAAATAGGTCTGAAAAAATAATTTATTACTTTAATAATATTTAATGAGAAATTGAAGAATTATTATTATAATATTTTTTTAATAAGTTTTCAAACCCACCACTCCATTCCTCATATATGATCCCAATATTATTGGTTAACCGAGATATTTAACAGTTAAGAAAAAAATTTGATGTGAAATATTAAAAATTCATTTAAAATTTATTGCAATTCATTATGAATTTATAGCCACAAAAAAATTATTATTATTCTCATTATTTTTATTTTATATTAAAAATATTTATATAAATATAATAAGAAATTAATGAATATTATATATTTAGTTCTTCTTAACCATCTCTCTGTTCATTGGCCTCTAAATTGAATATAAAAATTTTTAAAAATACAATATTTTTATTTTAATTATTTATTTTACGCACACATCAAGAGAAGTACCAAAAGAAAAGCAGCAAAAGATTTAGTTATTTTTCTGTGAATTAATTTCTATAATTCATTAATTCAATGGAAATTTTAATATAATAATAATTTTAAACAAAAACTTATTTATGAAAACATTTTTTTGTTTATTCTTATTATTATTTAATTTTCCTAAATCTTTGAGGAATTTATTAATATTTAATTTACATTTTATTTGTTTCAATAAAAATAAAAATAAATGTGAAAATACTTTATAATGAATTAAAGAGAGAGAAAAAAACAAATAAAAGCAAATTTAAAATATTAATAAAATATTTCTCCGATAAATCAATTGAAACAAATTTATTTAATATTTTTTCTCTTATTTTCATTGATAACAAGTGCTCTAATTTGACTCTAACTTAAATTAATTATATCATTAATTAAGGACTCAGGGCTTCCCAAATAGGAAAATATATATAACTTTTCCTTTTTCTTCCAAAGTGTTGAAAAGTAAAGTAAAGCTAAACTTTCACTTAAAATAAGAGTTAGAATACAAAACTAACACTTGATTTCGTTTTAATTACTGAACTTTTGTTTTATATTCTTTTTAAGACTAAATTTATCTGATTTTTGCGTTGAAACAGATTTATGAAAAGCTTTTTTTCCTCTCTCTTTCTGTTCTAATAAGAAAAATATTCGCCCAATTAGTTAAACACTAAATGCTTTCTAACTTTATTATATGAAATGTCTGGTCGTCTGCAAAACAGAATTCCAATTAAGAAATAGTTTCTCGGATTAAATAATTTATTTTCAGTTTACGTGTTTAAGTCAAATAAGCAAAAGGAATGTATCACTACTATTAAGAAATACAGGAATATTCCGTTTTTTAGTAATATAAATGTCCACATTATATTAGATTAGAACCAAAATACTATAATTATTGAATATTTTAGCTTTTTATTGAACTTATTAAAGAAGAATATCCTCTTAGAAAAAGATTTATAGTAGATTTGAATTCGTAGAATAGAAAGAATCAATTTAGCAATCTATATAAATAGCTTGGTCTGTATTTAATGGAATAGAAACCAGTGATACAAATATTTTCACTTAAATAAAGGGATAAGTAGTGAATTTATTAGCGAATCTGTTAAATGTATTACACAATAAACTATAGTTTAGTTCCAAAACATTCAATTTTCAGCAGAGAATCAAAAAACTAAAACCCTTTAAACCCTTTGATATACGAAAGAGAATTTATATTTTATACATAAACTGAGCGATAATTTATGTCTTAAATGGTCCGACAAAAGAGTGAAAAAACACAATTAAACTGATGTTCTGAAGACTTGAATGAAATTCGAAATAAAATTTATTTCTCAAAGACTTTTTCTAAGAAATGAAACAAAAGCTATCGTTTAGTTATTTTCCAAAAGACATAAATTAACATTTAAAGTGATGGAAATATACATTTGAATAAACTAAAGCTTTCTATTATTTATTAAACAATATTTATTCTTTAATTTATTCCCTGATATTTAATTTTAAAGAGCTATGTGTCTGAGCTTTTATAAGTGAAATAATAGAAAACATATCTTTCCATAATAATTATGTTTAAACAGACTTTAAAACATTTCAAAAACCATTAGTGAAATGTATTTTCAATTCAATAATCAGTATTATTAACGCCTATTATGTTAGGATAGAAACAGTCTCTCTCTTGAAGTGAGGAGGGAGAGAGAGAGAGAGAGAGAGAGAGAGAGAGAGAGAGAGAGAGAGAGAGAGAACTTTTGAATTATTTTCTCTATCTGTTCTGTTTTTCAGATACAGATTGTCTTGTGTGGGCAGTTGTCTAAACTATTCATTTATAAGTGTGTGTGTGTTTGCCATTGACTTATGACTTCCCCAACAAATATAATCATACATTTGTGCAGTTATTTTGGATACAATAACACTCAATAATAACCAAACCTTTTAACCCTATTTAACGATTTAACGCTTTTTGAATAATAATAATAATTTTTTTTTGCCTTTAAGTGTTAGAAAAAGAGTCAAAATTTAATTATGAAAGACCTGTGGATTCTCTAAAGTATATAGATTTTTATCGATAATTGAGAGCAAAGGAGAGATAGAGGGAGATCTGGATGGGAGGGCTATAGGATAGGGAGCGAACGGTCCGGACGAAGACATTGATTAAATTATGTCTTCAAAAATAGATTTTTGAAATATTATGATAAAAGATGTTTCTTATGTCAGATTAAGTTTACGAATCGTTTTTTGGATTATTTGTAATACAATTTTGTTTAATACACACACACTCTCGCTATCCCTCACATAGAGAGTGCACCAGAGGTTAATCGAAATGATTGATTGATTTGATTTTGAATAAAAGAGAGAAAAAGTAATGTCATTTAGTTTTACAAATAGTTAATCATAAGAAGAAAAAGTTTAGGCGAAAAAAATTGAACATAAAAATTGTTTACACATCTCAAGTGGAAAACAAACCACAAAAACACAACAAATAAGTGCGTGAATTGTTGTTTTGAGTGGTCGTTCACTAACACATTCAAAGAATAAGAAGCAGAAGAAGAAGTGTGGTATAAGTTGTGTTAAGAGTATATCAGAATCACATTTATTAGTGGCGCCAATAGTCAGCAGGAGTTCAATGCATTTACATCAGCCAAAGAGCCATTTAGCACAGGTTTGGGCCGAACGCTAACACTACAGTAGAAAATTTTGTAACATTTTTAGACTTCTAGTTTAACAAGACATACGTTAACCTCTTGGCCCTATGCCTTCAACTCAAAACACAGGCAATATGTTTAAATCAATGATCCGTTTCGTTTCCAAAACTGTTAAAACATTCTTTAAGCTTAAAGACCACCGCTCTATAGCCACCCGACCGGCCAATTCTCTATACTGTATGGCCTTCGGTAGAGCACAGGAGTGGATGTATGTGACGGGGGAGTTATGTATATTTATGCCGTGTGTGTGTGTATGTGTATGTATTCACTGGTATTTATACACTAATATGTGTCGGAATTGTTGTAAAACAGACTTTTTCTTCAAACAAAACGAAATCCGAAATATTTCTCATTTGCAAAAAGTGGTAATAATTCTAAAGATTATAATTTAGCAAAAACTTTCTCTTCTTTCGAAACAGTAAACTATAATTATTTTCTCACTTTAATAAAACTTTACTTTCAAAGAAGTCAAAAGGAGAAGCACTTATACAGAGTGTATATATCGCTTCTCTCAACCCCTTTGCCTATTCTTTATTGTTTCTTGACTTATAGAGTCTGGAAAGTCATAGAAAATAATAATAAACTACAAGTAATTTATATGCTTTATAACCTTCGAATGTCTAATAATTATAGATTATTAGTGTAATTATATATATTTTTTTCTGTAAAATATATTTCATTTTTCAACTAAAACGTTGAAACAATTTTAGTTTTTTTTTTGTTGAGAAAAAGAAAAGAAAGAATTGGTTTTCAGGAAAAAAAGGATCGAAAGGGAAAGAAATGAACGAAAACAGATTGTTATCCCATTTCAGATCATTTGACACTAATTTAGTTGAAATTATAAGAGTATTTACTGTAATTCAATTTCATGCTAATTATGCAAATATCTCACAAATTATGCTAATTTTGCTGACATTAAGCGCACGTTTAAATAGAAAAGAAAGTTTTAGACAAATTTTTGACTTTTCACTAATTAAAAACATTTTAAACTATTTAAAACTAAAAATAATATTTTTTTCCTCCTTCAGAAACATTTACATTAAATTATCCAAAACGATGGCTAAAGAGTGAGAATAAGAGAGAATCGGATTTCAGCCACAAATACGTGTCATTCAAATGTCATTTACGTTAAAACCAAGAAATGAAGTATAAATGAGAGAAACAGATATTATTTTCTGTCATAACTAGTGATTCAAATAAAAAATATGGTTTCGTGTGTTGACTACCAGAAGACTGAATAACACTTTCCGATATAATAGAAGAATATTAGTTAAGAAGGAAGAAAAAAAATATCTATTAAAGCAATAAAATGATAGTAAAAAGTGTATTGTTTTGTTAATTCAACCAATACTTCATTTATTGTCTCATTTCATGTAATGCATTGTTAATCTTTCTGCAAATGAGCTCTTAGTTAATGAATTGTCGTTTTAGGGCTTTTAGAACAGACGAGACTATTTTTTATCATTACTTACCCTATGCTTCCAGTACTCTATCAGTGAGAGTGAGTGAGAGTGAGAGAGAGAGAGAGAGAGAGAGAGAGAGAGAGAGAGAGAGAGAGAGAGAGAGATTGCATAACTTTTTCTTGTGTTTAACGGCCAAAACTCATGCAATACTTAATACTGTAATTTGCTTACAATCATTAGCTCTATTGTAAAGTTATTCTCACATTTTTATTAGTGCTGTAATTCATTTCTAATGATATTCCACTGTGTTTTTCATTATCGCTGGTGAGCGCCGGCATTACATTATATTCTGCAATATATTCATTCTTTCTCTTCTTTTTTTATTGTTTTACCCATAGATTTGCTTTCACTTTTGACAACTATTATGAACTCTAATGAATCTCTTCTTCTCTTCTTTACTGTGTTTTATATTTATTATCGCAAAACAGAAAGTTATGGATTAATAATCTCTTTTTTTATTTCTTATTTCTTTTAATTCTTTTACTGCTTTATTGAAAGCATAAATACATTTTCAGACAAAAATAAATGACATTTAAAAATCTTTTGATTACTTTTTCCAAACAATAATTTTTCACTCGTTTTTTAAGTCCCTTTTTTTGAATAATTGTTTGGAAAAATTTTAAAACGAGAATATTTTTTGCAAAGACGACTATAATATACAGAAAATTAAATCATTTGGGAATTATTTGCATTAAATAGTAAAACATATATAAATCAAATATGTTTTTGTTGTTAATTTTAAAATATCATTTGAAGTACTCTCAAATTCAATTTGTTATATCTGTTCCATAAGACTGACTGTTAATGGAATAAAAATAAATGTTTTGAATCTAATTATATATTACATCAGTGAAGACCAAATAGGGATAAATCAAAACTAGGTAGAGAAGGTATTTTAAGTATAAAATATGAGCTTGTTAAACATTGAAAAATTAAATGATTTAACTGAAATAAAATTTGAATCTATAGTTGAAATCTCGAAATGACAACTTCAAACAATATAAGTTGTATTATTTAACCCCTTTATCTCACCCATATTGGCCCATCTGGTTATACATATTAGAATTTGCAAAACAAATTATCAAAACAAGTTTTGTTATAAAAATTATTTTTCTTTAAGGTGTGGATTATTTTAAAACTATTGGAAAAAATTAATATTATTTTAGAAACATTATAAGCAAACAGTTTTTAAAAGCAACAGATTATCCCATAATTTAAGTTCTTTTTAAAAATTAATGATTAAATAATTATTTTTTTCAAAACTTTTATTGAAAAATGTTTTTCTTCTCTGTCTCTGAAGAATAATCAATGAAGTCATTCAAAAGGATTATAAGAAAAATCATTTTAATTATTAATTATCACATGTCATAAGATTAAGAAAAACTTTTAATTTTAGATAATAAATATAATAAATATTGAAAAGGATTAGAAAATGCTGATAAATAATACATTTTTTCCCTGAAAACTGATAAACGATATGTTAATTAATTGAATATCAATTGAGTGTTAAAAAGCAAAATGAATTGAAATTTTAAAAAAAGAAATAAATTAGTTATTTGACAGAAAAAGAATTTAATATCTTAAATACCATTTAATCTAAATGACAGAATAAAATTATGTTCAGAAAATAAACCAGAATATATTTTCGTACTGATCCAGTGATTAAATGCACAAAATCTGAAGCAATAGTTATAATAAAATTCATAATTTGTTTCATTATCTCTCAATCGATCCAAAAAATGTCTTTCATATGGTTTATGATATTAAAGAATTGTATTAAATCTGACATTTATTTGGCTCTAATTTATTATAGTTATTAAATATTTTGATTGAATCGCTATTTAAGACAAGTTCTGACAAAACTTTTTCTTTTGATTGAATTCAAAGGAATTTTTTGTTCACTTAAATTACTTAATTTTTCCCTTGAATTATATTCAAATTAAATGTATTGTATATTGAATTTTAAATTCATAATAAAATAATTGAATAGTTTTTATTCACTTTTAATAGAGAGATAATTAACTCTAATTTAATGACTATAATTTAATTTCAATGCCAACACCTTTACCAATGATGTAAGCGTGTGGTTCACACAATCCAGGGCTAATAATTGAAGGGAATATATATAAATATGGTGTATATATACTTGGATAGGAGTTGGCTTTTCATTATGAATTCAGCAAAGAATGATATTTTTTAAACAAATAATCAAAACTGATCTATTGTTTTCATTTCAGAAATGTATTTAATATTTTGTTGAGAATTTAGAAGTTGTATTCAAAAGTTTGAATCAAAACTTTTCCTTTTAAGAGTATTATTAATTTTTATAATTAATACGTTAATATTGTCTTTCATTGCCTAATATGTAATTCTGTTGTTTAAAAATTACTATTAGTGATGCCGAAAGGGGTGTATAGTTTGGGAATAACCTCATGTGAAAATTTTGAGATGAGTCTCGTACAAGTGGTATATAATTTCTTACAAATTATACCCATTTGGACAACAGGGTTACGCGTAGTTTTGAGCGAAAGGCATGGGATAACATATGATAGGATTCTATTGATATTTTACCGTTTGTTAAAATATCTTCATTTCATTTAACTCAAGCAATTGTAATTTTAAAGTTAAACATCCCATCCCTTGACAGAACTTTAAGAGTGCGGGGAAAATATTAGATTGATTACAAAAGTCGTGCCTTAACTGAAAAGAAATTAATCATGTTGTTTAAAAATTACTTTATTAAATTCACAGCGATGTCCAAGTTCTTTGATTATAACTTAAATGATTTATTTTGATAAATAAAGTCGAGCATGATATTTCATAAGAATATAATAGTTGCACAGGGAAGTGAAAGAAATGATTTTTTTTGAACAAATCTTAATAATAATTTTTTAAAATTTTCTAGAATTTTTAAAATCATTGAATAACCTAACTGTAGTGTAGATGAATAAGTTAGTCATATTATTATCCATATTATGTTGGAAATACTGGATATCTCTATAGTTTTATTTTTTCTCCTTATTTTAATTCTTGTGCCAAATTATTGTAATTTATATTCAATTAATGAATTATATAGTTGAACAATGCAAAAAAATAGATAATAATTTATTAGTTATTATTTTTAAATATAGATAAATGAGCCTTCATAAATGTTTAAAGGATTTTGGCTGATTTTTTTCGATTTTCAAGCGTATCTTAAAATCAGTTCATTATCTTTTAAAAATCAGGTATAGCTCTGTATCTCTATATCTATTTGAATACTAATCGTTTGAATTAAATATATGTAATGTATTTCAAAACTAATACCTCAACAAAACTAAAGTGAAAAGTAACTATAAAATAACTATTTCTATAAAGACATTGAGAAATAGGCAATGTTGGAATATATTATACGAATCTTACGTCTAAAACACAAATAATTAATTCTTGATTATCAGTAAAATAATTTTAATTTAAAATTTCCCAATTAATGCATAAAAGCTAATCGATTAGAAAATTATTTTTAAAGACTGACTTAATTTCACGTCATTATACAGTTATGTATTGATTATTCTCTGTATATAATTAGTTGTGATTTGCGCCTGAATTATATGTTTTTTTACTATTTTTCATAAAGACTTCTAAATGAGATAATTATTAAATGAGAGGAGTGTTCACTAGATTTTCAATCAATTTTCCTCTAAATATAGTGAAAACTTTATTCAATGATTTCAACAGAATTTTTTGAAAAATTGATTCATTTATCTTAATTGACTTAATTTGTTAGACAAGAGAAGTTTGAAAAAAAACTACAGAATTTCTATTTAAAAATTAACTAAAAAATTATGCTTTTATTTAATAAAAGTCACGTTTTTGTTCAATTAATTTCAAATAATTGATAAATACTTTGAAAATAGATATTCTCTCCGAAAATAATCAAAAACTCATTTGAAGTAATAAAATAAAAAACTTGTTTAACGTTTTAGTTGGAAATAAAACAAATTATTTCATTAAAAAATAATTGAATATTCAAATGGAGTGAAATAAAAAAGAAATAAAACTTTTAAATTATTTAAAAAATAAAGTCATTTCGTAGTGACAAAAAGCACCCGAAGACAAACCATTCTCTCTGTTCGCATATAATGTAAAGATAGGGTTTGGGCTTAATTTAAATCTTAAATATATTTGCAGTTCATTTAACAAAATAAAGGGATTGTTTCTCATAATAAAAAGTGATTGCATTATGAATTATAGAGGAGTAGTAGAGAAGAGTTAAGTAGTGGAGAGACTGAGAGATGAGTAAAAACACATTAATTAATGGCAATTTCAAGAGATTCTTATCCCGAAGTCTAATGACGAGTAAAACCCTTTAGGTTTTTATTTTGTCAATTAGTAGAGAGTGAAGCGTGAGATGAAGGCGTTTATTATTTTATTGTTGGTTTGGGGCAAAATTGTTTCGCAAAAAACGATTATTATTTTAATGCCATAACATATAAGAGTTATTTTATTAGTTTCTTATTTTATTGACTTTTATCGTCAACTCTTATCTCAATCTATCTTTCCTTTTCCAACAGACTTATCTCAAAGATTTCTCTTTTTTACTTCATTTATAAGTCTTAAAAACTTTCTTTACTGCAATTTTTTTGTATGAATTAAAATTTATGAGTTATATAATATTTTTTGATGGTATTGATGGGTGCAGTCAGTCTACTGTGTCATCTCAGTGTTCATGCAATTGATTTTCTAAAATTCCGGTGAATTTGTATTTTTAAATATTTATAAATTTATGGCTGTAATTATTTCAGTAATAATTAACAAAGGTGATAAGAGAAGATATGCTTTTAACCTTTCTAAAATCAATGAAGGGTGTAAAAACTAATTTAGCAAAGATCGAGAAATGATTTTTTATCCTAAAATATTTCTTGTATAATAGCACATATTTTCTTGGGTAGTTTTAGCTATAGTCACAATCTGGCCCTGAGTTAAATAAAAATGATATAGTATGATTTGTTTTAAAATAAATACTCTATTAATTTAGTAATAGCTTTAAGAATAATAGTTTCAAAAAAATTTCCACCTATTCTTATTTAATGATATAATTTGGTTTAATTTTACAATATTTTCCCAAATAATTGTATGTTTTGTAAAACTGTTTTCTCCCAAAAAGCTCTTCAAATAGTTGTGAAGCTATTCATTAAATATTATTTCAGAAGAGAAAAAAAAGTTGTTTTTCATTTTGATTACACGTATTTTGAATGAAAAATTCAGTGTTCAGTAAAAATGATACCGTTTTATATGAAAAAGTGAAAGAGATTATTTTTAAACGTCACTTTGAAGTATCAATTTTCACGCAAAACATAATAATAACAAAAAAATTGATTTATATTTTTAACCATAAAATTCATGCCTAAACCTAAGAATTAAATCGTGGAATTTGATTAATAAAAATTTGATACACTTTTTAAAATAAGAAAAAACAAGAATGACCATTAATATATATAACTCCGCTTTCCATAAGATTATCATAGTTTCCCATCCTACAGAATTATTATAAACTGAAATTCCATAAGATTATCATAGTTTCCCATCCTACAGAATTATTATAAACTAAAATTCCATAAGATTAACGTAGGTTCCCATCCTGCAGAATTATTATAAACTAAAATTCCATAAGATTATCATAGTTTCCCATCCTACAAAATTATTATAAACTAAAATTCCATAAGATTAACGTAGGTTCCCATCCTGCAGAATTATTATAAACTAAAATTCCATA
>JAQFXN010001172.1:0-16336 GCA_034693365.1 Liacarus xylariae
ATTTTGATTTGTTTTAACAATGGGGTCAGGGATGGGGAAAGGAAGAAATCTCAGGGCGAGGGGGTATTTTATTTTGGCGAAGCCAGACAGGGTATTACGGCCTGTGACTTTACGAATTTTGCTAAATTTTGGACAGGGGCTCCAGTGGAGGGTATTGCGTAAACATCAAATTCTTGCAGAATTCTATTAAAATGACGTAATTTAGCAGAATTTTGACTAATTCTGCAAGAATTTAATAGAATTTGACAGAGTTTAGGCAATTATGAAGAATTCTGTAGGAATTTCACAGAATTTGACCAAGTTAAGCAAGAATTTGACAAAATTCTGTTATTTTTCCAGAATTTCACAGAATATTCTTCATAATTGGCGCTATTTTCTCAAAATTTCTATTGGGCAGGTGAGTACCTCACGAGCGGCCTGGGGGTATCCGGCCAAAATCTCAGGGGGAGTATTCCGGGCTGGAACCTCCTTTCCCCTTCCCTGAATGGGAGGACCTCAATAAAATTGTAGTGAATATCTTCTAAATTTTTCGAATCAATGATATTTGTTAGATGTATATTATATAATTCTAACTCAGAAATTATTTCTGATCTAGGTTTATATAAGGATTAAAATTTTAATTTAATATATTGCAAATTGTATAATTTCTCATTTTCTTTGAGGAAATTTTCTCAAAATAGCCCCATTTATACCCACTCTAACTCGGCCGACCTTGGCTACCCCTGGTATATTTCTTTTTAAGAAATCCATAATTCTGCACAATTCCTTAAACTATCTAGCTATTACTTACAGTTACTTCCGTGTATTGTACCAAGTACATACTAAACTTTTGATGAATTTTTTATTATAACTTTATTATATTGTGGTTTCAAATAATAATCAATTAAAAGCTACCCTCACACTTTTATTAATATTAAATGTGCTCCTGATCATAATAATAATTATTATGAAACTTAATTATTTATAAAACAATTTTCCTTTAAATAACCAAGGTTTGTTATAAATTATCATTACACATTTGGTATACATCACCTGACAAAACTACTCGTATCATACATGCGCTTATTTAGTGCACAACACTTACAAGCTGTAAAGCAAAACAATTTGTGCACTAAATTAATGTACGTTTGATATAAGCTGTTATAGATGTGGTAATGTATGTAAATACATACCAAATGTGTCACAATAGTTATAACATATTAGCGTAATCTATACGAAACCTTAATTCAAAGCAATTGATATGTTATAAAAAGTCTATAAATATACTGAAATTTAGTACTTTTTATTACAATATTTTATCCGACTTTCACTCAATATATTTGAGTCTAAAAGAGTTACAAATTGAAAGAAACAGAAGCACTAATTATTTGATTAATTTAAATGAATTTAATTTGAAACCAAATATCAATAAATAAATTAAATATAATTCAGTTTTAATTCAATATCTATTGAATTGAATTTCAATTTAAATAACTTAATGACAAAAAGACATAACGTTTGGAGACATTGAATGGTTGTGTCATTCAATTGAATGCTTTATTTGATGCCATCGTTTGGCCGCAAAATAATTGTCAATAATTTTATATTTGGTATACAATTAATAAATTATTAAACGATTAAATCAATAATATTTGGGAAGACATGTCTTCCTCTGTAATAGAGATGAGTTCAGAGCAGTTGACACAAATGAATACATATCGCTCTTATGTCTCACTCCTGTTGGACCCGAACGCCAGGGAAGAGAATAAACTGAAAGCCGTTCAGGAGTTGAGTGAAGACTTGGAGGTATGGATCAGACATTCATATAATTTGTTTTATTTTATTTGTATTCAATTCGTTGTATTTTATATTGTTTTGCATTTTTGGTTAGAATTGGTTTAATTTAATTGAAATTAAAGTTTTTTTTATTAAAGTTTTGAAATGTTGTGTTGAATTGCGTTTCAATACTAACTTAAATATATTTATTAATTATAAAACTTTTCATAACTATTAATGTATTTAATGAGACATTTGTTTATTGTTTATATTAAAGTTATTTTTATTCAATATTTTTCTGTTTTATTGAAATTGTGGTAATGTTTAAGCATTTCCAGCTCTTCTAGTATTTTAACGTATATTTAAACACTTTGTATTGTAATTGTATTTATAGACAATAGTGAGTTCACCACAATATCCCCTGTTTTTGGATCACGCGATGAATATATTCATTAAGATATTACTCGAAAGTGAACCGCAATTCATAGCCGAACATAACGGACAACAACTGAGAAAACTATTGCTCGAAATAATACATCGATTGCCAGTCAATGAAACTCTTCGGACGCATCAGAAAAACATAACTTCATTAATGTTTAAATTATTAGAGGTTTGTTATAAATAGCTTTTCAATTGTTTTGATAATAAAGTTTTAAATGTTTTGTTTATTCCAAAAGACCGAAAACGAAGAAAATGTTTTGGTTTGTCTGCGAATTATTATAGAACTTCACAAACAATATCGACCGCCGTTTAGTGAAGAGGTTAGTATTGAATTTCATTTATTTTTAGTTATTTAGAGTTGTTTTAAATGATGGAAAACAGGAATAATTTTGAGCATAAATTGATTGGTTTTTTTGTATGGCATCCGAGCCTTTCATTGGCTGTGATTATTGCATAAATAGCTGATAAGATCTGATCGAAACTAAAACATTAAATTTAATTCAATTAAAATTTATATAAATTTAAAATTAAAACAATTTAACGGATTATTTTACTTCAGATAAAGAATTTTCTCCAATCCGTCAAAAAGATATATAAAGATCTTCCGTCAAACTTATCCAAAATCTTTGAGCCCAGGCCTACAATTAAGGTGTCGGACATCGCAGAAGTCAATATCGAAGGACTTCTTAGCGAAACGTTTACTATAACTAACATTCAAACAGAAAAGAAAAACCCGGACGGGTCTGTCCTATCATTCAATTTGATTCCCAGAGCTATACTTTCGCTCAAAGTATTGGCCGAATTGCCGATTATTGTAGTCTTAATGTATCAGTTGTACAAAAACAATGTTCATCAGGACGTCTCTGAGTTTATACCTCTAATTATGATCACAATTACACTTCAACCGACTGCTCAGCACAGATCTCATTCAGCCTTCAATAAAGAGGTTTACGTCGATTTCATGGCCGCACAGATCAAAACTCTATCATTTTTGGCATATATTGTGCGCATATATCAGGTTTGTATTGATTTGAATAAATTTTTAAACAAAAGCTTTAGAATTATGTATTAAATCTATCATTTGCTTAGGATATCGTGAAATCCCATTCCAATCAACTCGCGAGAGGAATGTTAGCTCTTCTCACATATTGTCCACAAGAAGTGGCACATCTCAGGAAAGAACTACTCATAGCCGCTCGACATATATTGGCCACAGATTTGAGAATAAGTAATGCAAATAAAATAATTTGAATTAAAAGGATATTTGTGTTCAAAATATTTGTAATTTATTTTATTGTGGATTAGATTTCGTGACACATATCGAACAGCTATTTGAGGAAAACATACTCATTGGTAACGGTTGGACAGCTTATGACTCATTGCGACCGTTGGCCTACAGTACAGTCGCAGATCTGGTTCATCATATCAGAGCTCATCTACCGCTGAAGGACTTGGCGGCGGCGGTCAATGTGTTCTCTAAGAACGTTCACGACGAGTCACTCCCGACCTCTATTCAGACGATGTCCTGTAAATTATTACTCAATTTAGTCGAATGTATTCGTTTGAAGTCAGAACAGGAGAGCATTAATGCACGCGATTTACTGATGCGAATGCTTGAGGTGTTTGTCATTAAATTCCGAAACATATCAACACTTCAGTTGCCGGCACTCATTCAAAAGTCTAAACCCACCCCTCCTGTGGCTGTGGTGCCAACCGCTGCTCAACAAACCGGTCAAACGCCCGATTCAACCAAATTCGAAGACCTAAAGTTCGGGGGTTTTCCTTCGGGTATTGGCGACGCGTCGGCAAAAGACGATAAACCAAAGTTCGGTTTTCCCGCCTCTCCCGCCGTTAACTACTCAGTGACTGATTGCAGGAGTTTAGTCAAGACATTGGTTTGTGGGGTAAAGACCATTACGTGGGGTATACCCTCACTGAGACTCCCGGGCGAACCCTTACAGCCGACGGCTTCAAACGTCAAACAATTTCATCCAAAAGAGACAATTGTTTTCATTCGATTAGTGAAGTACGCAATGCAAGCGCTGGATATCTATTCACTGACCGGAACCACTTCGGCCACCACTACCCCCAGTGTAGGTCTCAATCAACCGGCACTCCGACCCCCAGTCATGCAAACGGTTCGTTCCAAAGAGGAGAAGGAAGTGTTGGAACATTTCGCCGGTGTGTTCACAACAATGAATTCCCAGACCTTTAACGAAGTGTTCTCTTCAATGATTGATTACGTCGTCGAACGCATTAATTCTAATTACGCGCTCCAAATAGTGGCCAACAGTTTTCTGGCCAATCCTCAGACGTCACCCATTTTCGCCACAATTCTTGTGGAGTACTTACTCGAGAGGATGGAAGAGATGGGCTCTAATATGGAAAAGTCTAATCTCTATCTAAAGCTCTTTAAACTTGTTTTTGGTTCGGTTTCACTGTTTGCGGCCGAAAACGAACAGATGCTTAAACCCCATTTGCACAGTATTGTCAACCGGTCTATGGAATTGGCCCTCACAGCCAAAGAACCTTATAATTACTTCCTATTATTAAGAGCTCTGTTCCGTTCGATTGGCGGCGGAAGTCATGATCTTCTTTATCAAGAATTTTTGCCACTCCTTCCCAGTCTTCTTCAGGGACTCAATAGTCTTCAAAGCGGTTTACATAAGCAACACATGAAAGACCTATTTGTGGAACTGTGTCTAACAGTTCCGGTTCGACTCAGCAGTCTATTGCCATACCTGCCTATGCTTATGGATCCACTGGTTTCTGCACTCAATGGATCACAAACTCTGGTCAGTCAGGGATTGCGAACACTAGAGCTCTGTGTCGACAATCTTCAGCCGGACTTTCTATACGAACACATCCAACCCGTGAGAGCAGAGCTAATGCAAGCGCTTTGGCGTACACTTAGGAATCCGGCCGACAATATATCTCAGGTGTCGTTCCGAGTATTGGGAAAGTTTGGCGGAGGGAACAGGAAAATGATGACTGAACCACAAAAGTTAGAGTTCACTGAAAACAGAGAGGGATTTAATACAAACGGTTCCACAATTGTTATCCTCTTTCAAGAACACAGGACTTCCATTAATTTGCCGATCGATAGAGTGATCGAAACTGCTTTCAATGCACTAAAGTCTTCGAGTACTGATCCCTTCTATAGGAAGCAGTGCTGGGAAGTGATCAAAGGCTATTTGGCGGCACATATACAACAACAAACAGCGGACGACGAGAAGTATCGAATCCAACACTTCTTCAGTCATCCGAGTTTCACGTCCAGTGACATCAACCCAATTCAGGGCCCGTTCTATAAATGCACTGATAATGAACTAAGAAAAGTGCACGAAATGGCTTTGACCGGAATGTTTGTGGCCGTCGCTATCAAAGAGTTACGTCAAGTGGTTCTGCCGTTTATGGTGTCAATTGTCAGACATTACACTTTGGTTGCCATTAGCCAACAGTGCGGTCCAATCAATTTGGGTGGTCGTCAGCATAAACTTCAAGGTATGGATCCATTGGTATTCATCGACGCCGTGGCCGCTATAATGGGTCACGAAGAGAAGGAACTGTGCAAACCCGGCCACTGGGCTCTCATATTCATTTTGGATACAGCGGTGGCGGTGTTGGGCAGTAAAGAGCGCGCCTGTCAACTGCCTCTCTGCGAATATCTGGTCGAGCGGATGTGTTCCCTGTGCTATGACAGGGCCTGGTATGCAAAACTTGGCGGTTGTATTGCAATCAAATTTCTATTCGAAAAAATGACACTTAAATGGGTTTTTGGTCACCAATACGTGCTTTTGAAAGCTTTGCTGTTTGTAATGATGGATCTGACGGGAGAGGTATCATCCGGTGCTGTTGATATGGCCAAAGCTAATCTCGAAAAAATGCTGACCTATTGTGGAACACCTATAGCACCGGACGGAACAAACATTGATTTAATCGAAGCCCAACGCAAATCTTTACACGAAGTGACCCAAGAGTTGGTACGACAGGTGACGTCTCCTAACACTTGTGTCAGAGAACAGGCAATGCATTCATTGCAAGTGTTGGCAAAAGTGAGTGAAAAAAGTGTTACCGGAATAATGGAACCGCACAGAGACATATTGGCCGATATGATTCCGCCCAAAAAACATTTGCTCCGACACCAACCCGTCAACGCACAGATCGGTCTAATGGATGGCAACACATTCTGTACGACATTAGAGCCCCGACTCTTCACAATAGATATCGGTATTCAAGAACACAAAGTATTTTTCACAGAACTATACTCTCTGTGCGACGCCGAAGACCAGCAACTAATGAAGTTTCCCTGTTATAAGAATGTGACAAATCTGGTGCCACTGCGCAAATCGGCACTGAGAGCACTGGCCGCTTGTCATTACATACAACAGTGCAAAGACAAGATTTTTGTTGTTTTGATGAAAGCATTGAATGCAAAAGACATGGAATTACAGCAAACGGGCTATGAATGCATGAAAAAGTTCATAAGTCATGTCCATATCGAACATGAAGTACTGCACACAAACCTCAGACCACTTTTGCTTATTTTGGGTGACTTTAGACAATTGAATCTAAATGTTATTCAAAAAATTAGTTTTATGACTCAATTGTTTCCAACCATTTTCAATGAGAAACTCTGCGACCAAATGATTGCACACTTGAAGAAGTGGACGGAAACGGCTATTCTTACGATTAGAAGCGGACAGAAGAACACCGAAGAATTGAAAAATTGTGCCGCAATTATAAATCTGTTTCACGAAGTATTTGTTCAATACTTTATTATATATTTTTTTGTTTCCATCAAAAGCTTAACATTTGTTTTGTCTTTGAATTTGTTTAACAGATATCGTCCGCGAGTTCTAAATTCGTTGAACCCCTTCTGATTCTGGTATTCAAAACTGAAAAGCAGATTATGATAGAGCCGGGCAGTCGACTCAGAGAACCGCTCAGAAAATTCTTGCAGAGATATCCGGAACAGACTGTTGACCTGTTATTCATTGAACGTAACATATATGAGGACCAGATCTACAGATTCGTTAAGGTTTGTCATGAAATATATGAACAAATGTTTTGTCATTACTTTTACCCTTAAATACATTTTAATTGCATTTATTATCAATTCTATCAATAGTTTTTACTGAAAGGACAAGGAGGACAAGTGTTTCGGCAAATTGTTGGCCATAACGCACACAGACTTGTGAAGATGGCTAAAGGGCCTGTAGTAATACAAGAGAGAGTGCCCGTTCCTCCCTCTCCTCAACCACAACCCACACAATCGCCTCAAACACAAGCCGACGGTTCTGTCACTTCACCGCCAATAGCAGTGTCGCCGTCACCGCAACAGACAAAGACAGTTCCGGTCACTTATGTCCTCCAATTTCAGGCGATTTCTATTACAACAATTTTGGTCAAATACGATGAGCAGTGGTTGGCCGGACAGACAGAACTGGTGGAAACACTCAAACAAGTTTGGAGTTCAGAGACGTTTCACAGCAAATATGTGGGCAATGATTGCAATGATTACATACATTGGAAAGAACCAAAACTATTGGCCAAATGTTTACTCAATTATTTCCAACAAAATCCAAGTGATATCGAACTGTTGTTTCAATTATTGCGGGCTTTTATGGGACGGTATTTGTGTGAATTCGACTTTTTGCGTGACTTTCTTGAGAACACAGTCGCCAGTAATTACACGATTGAATGGAAACGTCAGGCGTTCTTCAAGTTTGTCGATATCTTCCTTAACGTCTCGTATCCGCAAGAATTGAAGGCCAAAATACTACAGTATGTGATCGTTCCCGCGTTCAGCATATCGTTCGAGAGGGGAGAGGGAGAGAAACTGATTGGTGGACCGCCCGCTCCCGAACACGACAATCACGACAATCTGATCAGTGTTTTCATAAATCGAGTCATAGAACCGGAGAATCCGTTCGGAATGTCTGACTCTGTGCGCATACTTTTGCTGCAGTTCTCGTGCCTTTTGGTAGAACAGGCGTCGCCTCATATTCACGACGCGGCCAATAAACGACAGGGAAATAAACTGCGCCGACTCATGACCTTTGCCTGGCCCTGCCTTCTGGCCAAGAACTGCGTAGACCCGGCCACTAAATATCACGGCCATCTCCTATTGGCCCACATTATCGCCAAATTCGCAATTCATAAGCGTATTGTTCTTCAAGTGTTTCACAGTTTACTCAAAGCCTTTGCAGTCGAAGCGCGAACTGTTGTGAGACAAGCCTTAGAGATATTGACGCCAGCAATGCCTCAGCGCATGGAAGACGGGAACACTATGTTAACCCATTGGACTAAAAAGATTATCGTCGAAGAGGGACATACTTTGGCCCAATTGGTTCATATGCTGCAACTGCTCGTTCGCCACTACAAAGTGTATTACCCTGTGCGCCATCACCTGATCCAACATATGGTCACTTCTGTCCAGCGCTTGGGTTTCACTCCAAACGCGACGATAGAACACAAGAAAATAGCCGTCGATTTGGTTGAAGTGATTATTCGATGGGAGTTCCAGCGAATACGTGAAGAACAGGACCAATCAGTTGCCAGTCCTGTGCCGATAGCCATCGACAGTCCAACTATGGCTGCACAACGAGTGACACCGCGTCCAAGTATTTTGCCAACAGTTCCCGGAATCGGGAAACCAATGCCTGTGGACAGCAATAAACCGATTGATAAGAACCATTCGGACGCTGTCGTCAACTTCCTGTTACGACTGGCCTGTCATGTGAACGAAACGGCCACAAGTGTGGGCTCTAATGGCGAACTACTGTCGCGCCGTTGCGTCGCTCTCTTGAAAAACGCTCTCAAACCCGAAGTTTGGCCCAACTCTGACCTCAGACTCCAATGGTTTGACAAACTTTTAGCGACTGTAGAACAACAACAACCAAATTATGGGAATATCTGTACAGCACTGGAACTCTTGTGCTTTCTGTTGACAATACTCCGCAAAGAAGTAGTTTTGACGAGTTTTAAACCATTGCAAAGAGGAATAGCTCTTTGTATGACTTGTAATAATTCAAAAGTGATTCGTTCGGTCCATAACTTGTTGTCTCGTTTAATGAATATCTTTCCTCCCGAACCGACCACTTCTAACGTGGCCTCAAGACATGACGAACTCGACTCACTTTATCAATCAGTAAACAAAATAATTCACGACGGGCTCAATGTCTATGAGAAGAACGCGGGCGCCTCCCCGTCCACTCTGTTTAGTACTCTAATGATCTTAAAGGCCGCGTGTCTTAACAATCCCTGTTATATCGATCGACTCATCACACCATTCATGCGAGTCCTGCAGAAGATGACTCGCGACCACTTACAGCCCTCCACTCCCTCTGATCTGAACACTCCAATGGGCACTGAATTACTTATATTGAGTTTAGATTTAGTGAAGAATCGAATCGGAGTTATGGGTCAAGAGATGAGGAAAGCATTCATTCAGACAATTCTCGTCGGTTTGATTGAAAAGTCCGGCGATTCTAAAGTAATGAAAGCCATAACCAAAATGGTCGAGGATTGGGTCAAAAATAAGGGTCCATTTGGTGCAAATCAAGCGCCGGGACTCAGAGAAAAGGCAGTACTATTGGTCAAAATGATGCTAAACATTGAAAAACGATTTCCAGAAGATCTCGAACTCAACGCTCTATTTCTTGAATTAATTAATTACGTCTATAGAGAAGAGACGCTTAAGAACAGTGATCTGACGCCCAAATTGGAACCGGCATTCATGGCTGGTCTCCGATGTATTCAACCGCATATTAGGGCCAAATTCTTCGAAGTATACGACGCGAGTATGAGAAGGAGATTACACGAACGACTCATGTATATCGTGTGCTCTCAGAACTGGGAGACCATTGGCCAACACTTTTGGATCAAACAATGTATTGAACTATTGATGATAACTGCAGTCTCAACGGTGTCCATAGCGAGTGCCAATCCGTCAGCGATGTTGCCATCCGTCACATCAGTGATTGGTTTGGGTGACCAACAGGAAAGGGCCACTTTCGCCAACCTCTCCCATGAGCTGATGGATGTCGATGTCTCGCCACCGGATGAGGATATGGTTGAAATCGAACTGAACTCAGCAGAAGAGACGCGTGGCTCGACTGTCATCGGCCTCAATGACCCCTTGACTACTAGTGTTTTAGCCGCCGGTGGTGTTCGCCGTCCGAGTACTCCATTGGACCCAAAACAACACTTGCAATCAATTCTATTACGACAAACAAAGTTTTTGGACGGTTTGCGCGAAACCCGAGTCATTACGTTCTTGACTGCTATGTCTCAATTGGCACATATGGACACAGCTCTGGCACAACACCTTTGGATTCATTTGTTTCCCAGAATTTACAAAATACTCAGTGAAAGACAACAAAATCTGTTGTCTTTAGAAGTGGTTCCGTTCCTCTGTTCGGGCAGTCATGTGGTCCAGAAAGACCATCACCCGAGTGCTATCGGGACTTTCATGGAAGCGGTGGCCCTGTGTTCGCCTGCAATCACAATCAGACCGTGTCTTCTCAGATATTTAGGCAAATCCCATAACCTCTGGCACAGGGCAGCGCTTCTATTAGAGAACGCTTTCGATAGAGCCGGTGCTCTCAACGCAGCAAATGCTTCGATACAACAGCCAAAGATAACCCGCGGATCAGCTTCTGATCAGGACTTGGATTCGCTGTCGTTTCCGGCGGTCTCTCAAACTCACGAAGCATTGGACGCATTGGCAGACATTTACGAACTGTTGAAAGAAGAGGACCTTTGGGCCGGACTTTGGCAGAAGAGGGCTAAGTATACGGAAACACTCATAAGTATAGCCTTCGAACAGCAAGGCTTCTTCGAACAGAGTCAGGGGGCCTATGAGTTGTCTATGACTAAAGCCCGCAATGACTACAACACAAACGCAGCGCCAGTTTCTCTTCAGGCGGAGTATAGACTTTGGGAAAGGCATTGGATTCGGTGCTCAAAAGAACTCAATCAGTGGGACCTATTGTTAGATTACGGCAATTCAAAGGGTTGTGCCAATCCATTCTTGGTGTTAGAGAGCGCGTGGAGAGTCCCTAATTGGTCACTCATGAAGGACTCGCTATCCCAAGTGGAGGCCAACTGTCCTAAAGAGATGACGTGGAAAGTGGCGCTCTATAAGGGCTATAATGCCATTTGCAATACTGAAGAACACAACTTAGGAATGGTTGACAAAATGGTTGAGTTGTCCACCAGTCTGTGCATTAAGGAGTGGCGCCGTTTGCCACACGTGGTCTCTCAGGTCCATATCGTTCTATTACAAGCGGCGCAACAGATAATGGAGTTGCAGGAGGCGGGACAGATACATCAGGGCCTACTGCCCGGCAATTTGGGCCGCACTTCGAGTTTGCACGATATGAAAGCCATTGTGAAGACGTGGAGGAATCGGTTGCCGGTATTGGCGGATGACTTGAGTCACTGGTCAGACATCTTCACGTGGAGACAACACCACTATCAGGCGATTGTCTCACACTATGACGCAAACAATGCCATCACAAACGCAGTCAACTCTACCAATCAAGCCGTGGCCAACGCTCTCAGTGTCGGCGCACAGACCGATCCCCAGGCGTCCCACGCAATGCTCGGCGTACACGCCTCGGCCCAGTCTATCATACATTACGGAAAGATTGCGCGCAAACACAATCTCGTGAGTGTATGCCTGGACTCACTCAACAGAATACATACCATTCCCAGCGTTCCTATCGTTGACTGTTTCCAAAAGATCAGACAACAGGTCAAATGTTACCTCCAGTTGTCGACCACACAGGGAAAGAACGATCTTCAGGAGGGGTTGGAAGTGATTGAGTCAACAAATCTGAAATACTTTTCCAAAGAAATGACGGCAGAGTTTTATGCCCTGAAGGGTATGTTTTTGTCACAAATCGGACGCTCAGATGAGGCCAACAAAGCATTCAGTGCCGCCGCACAAATGCACGACACTTTGGTTAAGGCGTGGGCTCTTTGGGGCGATTACTTGGACTCTATGTTCACACGAGACCGATGGGAGTCGAGAC
Organism: Liacarus xylariae; assembly: GCA_034693365.1. Lineage (NCBI taxonomy): Eukaryota > Metazoa > Arthropoda > Arachnida > Sarcoptiformes > Liacaridae > Liacarus > Liacarus xylariae. The sequence goes on from JAQFXN010001172.1 coordinate 12,240, forward strand.
AAATGGAATTAGGAGTGTCTGCTCTGACCTGTTATTTGCACGCCTGTAGACACCAGAATGAGAGTAAAGCACGAAAATATTTGGCCAAAGTATTGTGGCTCTTGTGCTACGACGACGACAAGTTCTCATTGGCCGAAGCGGTGGACAAATACAACGTTGGGGTTCCGCCCAATAGTTGGTTGCCTTGGATTCCACAACTGATGACATGTTTAGTCAGAAATGAGGGAAAGCTTATTATGAATATTGTTTCACAAGTGGGCCGAGTCTTCCCTCAAGCGGTTTATTTCCCGATTCGAACACTATATCTAACTCTAAAGATGGAACAGAGGGAGAAATTCAAGACAATGGCTATTCTGACCGCCAATCAAAGCAGTAGTGCCTCTCAGACGTCTTCATCTCAATCAGAGACAAACAGTGGTACCGCTGCTGAAGTTCAACAACAATCGCAAACGCAGTCCCAACAGTCACAGCAGTCTATACCCGACCCTCAATACAGAGCAACACAACCGATGTGGCGGTGCTCTCGAATAATGCATATGCAGAGAGACCTTCACCCCACTATCCTCTCCTCACTCGAAGGTATTGTCGATCAAATGGTTTGGTTTCGTGAGAACTGGTATGAAGAAGTGTTACGCCAATTGCGTCAGGCATTGGCTAAATGTTATGCCGTGGCCTTTGAGAACAGGGCTAATGTGGCCGAAGCCTCTGTAACACCGAATACATTGAATTTTGTCAAAAAACTCGTTTCGACTTTTGGTATTGGAATTGAAAACGTCTCGAGTTCTGCGCCAAATGCGGCCCCGAATTTCGCGACCGCAGCCTCAGAGTCATTGGCAAAGAGAGCACAGGCGACAGCACAGGACCCGGTCTTCCAGAAAATGAAGGGTCAGTTCACTACTGACTTTGACTTCAGTGCTCCCGGAGCTATGAAATTACATAATTTGATAACAAAATTGAAAAAATGGATTAAAATACTCGAAGCGAAGACAAAACTATTGCCGAAATCTTTACTGATTGAAGAAAAGTGTAAAATATTGAGTAATTTCTCTCAACAAACAGCAGACGTTGAACTCCCGGGAGAGTTCTTATTACCCAAACAAAGCAATTATTACGTCAGAATCGCACGATTTATGCCCAGAGTTGAGATCGTAAGCAAACACAATACGGCCGCCCGAAGACTATATATCCGCGGCCACAACGGAAAGATATACCCCTATCTAGTGGTGAATGACTCGTGTCTGAGTGACGCACGACGTGAGGAACGAGTCCTTCAATTGCAAAGACTTCTGAATCACTATTTAGGAAAACAAAAGGAAACGGCCAAACGATTCCTTAACTTCACAGTTCCCCGAGTGGTGGCAGTCAGTCCTCAGATGCGATTGGTTGAGGACAACACCAGTTCTATATCGCTGTTAGATATTTACAAACAGAGGAACGCCCGCAGAGGCACAGAACACGACGCGCCCATTGCTAAGTATTACGACCGGTTGGCCAACGTTCAGGCGCGCGGCTCACAGGCCAGTCATCAGGTGTTGCGCGACATTCTTAAAGACATTCAGTCGTCAATGATTCCAATCAATTTGATTAAGGAGTGGGCGGCCCAGACATTCCCGTCCGCAACAGATTTGTGGACTTTTAGAAAACAGGTTTGAAATGATTCAATAGTTAATTCGCAAACTATTGTATCGATTAATGCTTTTCTTGTTTCGCACCAATAGTTCACTCTTCAGCTATCTTTGGCCGGATTTGCAGAATTTGTGCTGCATTTGACTCGTCTGAACCCCGACATGATGTACATCCATCAGGACAGTGGCCTTATGAATGTCGCTTACTATCGGTTCGATATCGACGACATTACAGGTAGGGATGGATTGGCATAAAATGATTGACTAATCTATTGATTGATTTGTTTTTGAAATTTTAATGTTTTTGTTTTACAAAACTTTAGGCGAATTGGATGGCAATAGACCCGTGCCTTTCAGACTGACTCATAATATATCAGAACTCATATCATGGATGGGAGTGTCCGGACCTCTCACAGCCTCTATGATAGCCTCTGCCCGATGTTTTGTGACGCCTAACTTCAAAGTCCAATCTATACTCAGAGCTGTTCTCAGAGATGAGATAATGTTGTGGCACAAGAAGGTATGTCATCACAGGTTTATTGTAAGAGTAATATAAGTAAATAATCGACTTTTCAGACACAGGAAGACGTGATGAGTAGTAACGCTTCGGGAGAGATGACAATCGACGGCGAAATACTAATAAATGTGGTCAACAAAGCCGTGGCCGCTATTATGACTCGACTTCAAAGTCAGTCTATATTTTGGAACAAATATTTGACTGAATATTAAAACTGTTTATATATCTATCTCTAGGTTTGGCCGAATTTGAGGGCACGACTAGCAAAGTGGCCACTCTGGTGGCTGCGGCCAATTCCCACGACAACCTGTGCCGTATGGACCCGGCTTGGCATCCCTGGCTTTAAAATAATTTCTTGTCATTCATTAATTTAATTCTTTTAATATTCAAAGCATTTAATGAAATTCAATATATTTTTGTTTGAAATCAATTCTTCTCTTTTGTATATTTTTGTATTCAATTAAATTTATTTCCAAAAATGATTATTTGACAAAAACTGCGATACATTTAATTATAATTTGTTTTAAATAAATTGAGAAAAGGCTCTAATAATGAGTCATTAATGACGAGCTGTTTTTACTTTGGGTTCACAATCGAGTTGATAGCTTCAAAGTAAATGTATCAAATCGATTGCGAACCCACAGTAAAAATAGCCCAAATCGATGGAAATACACAGCTTGTCATTAATGAAGTTCAGACCCACGAAAATTCACATCCCTTTCAATGACATAAACAACTATATTTGTGTCTTTTGTCTCAGTCATGAAAGACTTAAACTCAAACCAATAATAGTTGGAAATAAGATGACCATTAATATAATATAATATAATATATATAATACTCCGCTTTCCCCAAAAAAAAAACTTTAAATAGTTCAAAATATAGCCTTAGGCTTGTTACGGCTCAGGGAAGGAACGGGTGAAAGTGCGCTAATGAGTGCACAGGGAGGTGGAAGAAGACGAAGACCTGGAGCTGTACCGAAACGAAGGCCGGAATCAAACAAAGATTTGGGTTTCTAACAATGGAAGGATCTTGGCTTTGGGTAAAAAATTGATGCTTTTTCTGTCTTAACTACATTCATTGTCCCCAATGGATATTGTCGTTGTTTCAGATTCACGTTACGGATCTGTTCGGCAAAAGTATCGTTTGTTAGTTTTGGTGTTCAAAGAAAGGATGCATTAGTGGTGTTATTATTGGAAGCATTTATAACTTCCCGATCGACTCCCGATATATCCGAACTCTAATTATATCTTATTCTATTCCGGTTTTGAATATGAAATAACACAATCATTTTGGAACAATCTTTCGAATTGAACGATGAAAATGAAGGACCAAACGAGAGGAGAGGCTTTTAATTAGTATGTTCCTGTTTATATTTCACAAATATTACCTTTCGTGCATTGGAATATTAAAGGTTTAACTGGTAGTTAAAATCTGCTGCTCTCACCTGATTCTTCATTTCCACCGTTCAATAGCATGAAATTAGTTCTGATAAAATTCGTTATGAATTTACAAAATATAAACTTTTTTATGTCAAGTGGTTTTCGAGTAATTTTTTAAACATTCGACTTAATGTGAAGAATAAATTAAATTTCTTATCTCAAACATCTATTTCACTACTGTCACCAAATTAGACAAAACTTATGTGGGAAGCAGGGAGGACCTTGGAAATATTTTTGAAATAGTTTGTTAGAGCAAGAACAATTGTTGAAAACATAAAATTTATTTATAATTTAAATAAAATTATATATGTTTAAAAGATTAAATTTCTTACTACTGTATTTAAGTAATAAAATTTGTAACAATCATAATAAAAAGTCAACAATGGGCTACGGTTCAATTATTTTTCAACATTAGACAATCAGTTTCAAGCTTGAGCATGATCAGAAACGATACTAACTTATAGGTGTTAAACTGTGCGCTTAAATGAGCTGGGCTTTCAAATACTATTGGAG
>JAQFXN010001173.1:0-16331 GCA_034693365.1 Liacarus xylariae
AAAATACTCCCCCCCCCCCACTCAGCCTATCTTAACTATCTCTGGTTTCCTGAAACAAGAGGAAATATGTTTAAAAAATTCACATTTTGTCAATTCTAACGGATAATAGAGCACAATATATAAATTAGAAATTTTTGGTGACTTGGTGATTTTTATGTCTTACAATGAGGGACTGGTTTGCGTCTACTGAGTTGGATTTATTAACTCATATTGTTTGATAACATATTTAATTATAACAACAAACTTTGAATTTTTTTCTATGCGTTTACGAAGGTTTACAGTAATAATGAGGGTTTGAAATTACAAAATTTGGAAAAATTAGCGCAGAGTATAGTTTAATCTGTTATCCGATTCACTCATATTTATCATTGGAAAGCTTGCACTAGGACAATTTGAACGGATTATGACATAGTTGTGAAATGACCGTAGGCATCAGGTCGTATCTGGCTATTTACCGAAGAACAATTATTTTTGCATTATTTAATTCTACATTTCAAAATCTTTCCAACGGTATATATATTGTGTCACTCGGATAACTGGAACAGAACGAAATTAAGCTAATTTGCTATAATTTTGTTTTTTCAAACCCTCATTATTCCCATAAATCTTTATAATTGCAAACTAATATTCATAGGTTATTATTTTCATTCAATATGATATCAAATCATATGAGTTAAAACAGTCAACTCGGTAGCAGGTCAATTCATCGTGGTATAATTCATCGTGAAAAAATTCATCGTGGGAAAATTCATCGTGCGAAAATTCATCGTGAGAAGATTTATCGTCAATTAAATTCTGTTGTTAATTACACTAAATAAATAGTATTAATTAATTTTTACTTAATCTAGGTTAGTTTAGGTTAGGTAAAATACTAGGCGAGCGGTAGCGAGCTAACTACTATTAAATTTAACCGAATTTAATTGACTCGCGATGAATTTTCTCCACGATGAATTTTTCCCACGATGAATTTTCCCTCGATGAATTTTACCACGATGAATTGACCTGGAAGCTTATTCATTACTAAATCCTTATAACAATATCATTCATTCACTAAAACTTATATTAAACAATTTTAAGCTTTTAACCTAATCATATCCATTTGTAATGAGTATCATGCTAAATTAGAGTTATAAAAGTAACATACAATTCTGGTAATGTGGCTTCAACTGTAGTTAATCTATTATTTATACATCCATTTCAATAATGACTCAATCATTATCTCATCGTCTGATCCAAAAACATAATTACGAAACTTAAATATTTATTAAAATAATATTTATATTTTAATTGACATCCAAAACATCTTATGTTTATCTCATTATACTATAATCTCATTAGTAATGATAGGATTGTTTAATATTGGTTTCTTACTTAACACGAAGTCCTTAAAACTTGTTTTAACAACTGATAAATAGCTAAATCAGATAATAATTTTACAGATAATTGAGTCGATTTTTATTAAGAAAACAATTAATAACAAACTAAAGGATCCCTTTATAAATCTAATAATAAAAATGAAACCTTTCTTTTGAATGTACATGGACATGTAACATGGTATTGTTTTTTTCAATCTTGCAAAATTCAACTAAAATATTGCATTTAATAGTTATACAGTATTGTTATCAAACACTTAATAAACATTCATTTAAAAAAATTTATGCCTAATTCTGTGTATAACTTCTTATCACAAGACGTACCGAACACTTGAGAAATATCAGGGAAACAATTCTTTTGTGAAAATTACTTAATAATTACTTATCTAATAAAATAAACCAAAAACTTTTATTGGCGCCACAACTGTTGAATGGGTTTTAGGTATAAAATGATTCGCAAAAGTGAAATATGAAAAAGCATTTATTTCAAAGAGTTTATTAAAGATTTTTTTAAAGAAAACTTTAATAGAAATTATTTTTTCCCTTAATATAAATTAAAATTATAAAATGACAGTAAAATTAAAAGAAAAACAAATTTTAAGTGAGGAAAAGAAATCCTATAATTGGGATAAATATGTTTACACAATAATTATGCTCTTAAATCATACGGCATTTGTAAGTCTCACTAATCTTCATGCGTTAGAAATGAATTAATTTTAATTATTTCTTCTTAGGGTATGACAAGACATATGTTTTTTGCAGTTATGTGTGATTTGAAGTTTGTATTGAATACTACAATGAATAACATATCGCTATTCAATACATTCGTATCTATTGGTTACTTAATTGGATCTCTTTGTAAGTTAATTAAAGAACAATTGTGTGGTGAAAAATTAAATTTGCATGCTTAAAAATCAATTAACTTATTTTTTATGATAATTTTTTATTTATTAATAATTTAATTGTTTTGCATGAATTCATTTCAGTTGGCTTTCTATACAAATACCTAAATAGACAAATGATTTTATCCCTATTACTACTTGTGATGGGTTTTGCATCAATTCTTATCCCATATTCTCAATCACTTTCACACATATACTTATGCGGAGTGGCAGTGGGCTTAGGTTCTGGTTGTTGGAACGGTATAGCTAATGTATGGCTGATTGAGATCTGGCAGAATAGGTCGGCACCATTCCTCCAATTAATCCAATTCATGTTCGGCATTGGAACAATTCTGTCGCCAATGATCAATCAGTTGTTCCTTAAGGACGAACTCATCATTAGTACTGAATCTGTTGTTCTGAACGAGACTTTCACAAACAAATCCGAGCAAACAATTGATTTGGTGAATGACAGACGAGAGAGCCTTAAGACACCTTTCCTTATCAATGGTCTCATTCAGATTATATGTGAGTTTACGTTTAATCATTTACTTTTATATTAGTCTGGAGGGGGTGAGGGAGGGGTTGCAGAGATGTTTTGTATAAATATGATTTAACTCTTTAGACTTATCGATGGTTTTTCAATTTGTATTTATCTAAGTTTAACTAAACTCAAGTACTTTCAGTCCTGAACTGGAACATTTTCAGGAGTTCAGAAAGTTAGACATAAACAAAATAAAATGATTTATAAATGTTTTATATTTTTATCAATAATCGAAAGTTTAAACCCATTCCCACTTCATGTGAAATCAATGTTTTATTTACTGATCTAATGATATCATAATTGGAATATAAGTTCTTTACTGAAGAATCTTTGCAACTCATAAAGAACAAGGAGTTCATATGACTTCCTAAGATAAACATTAATTTAGATCAGTTGGCCCTGTGGTTTAGGAGCCAAACATTGTTTATATTTGTAATCAGTCTGTCATTGAAGTTAGTGAAGGATTCAAATAATGTTTGTATAGATATGAATAGAAATGATAATTACATAATATAAGAGTATATTAGATAATAATTGTCAATATTCTCCAATTGAAATGTCGACATCCAGACCACAATTAATGGGAAGGTTAAATGTATTCACTGAATAGGAGAATTCTTTCTCAAAATAGGCTAAAGAAAGAAATATAAAAGCTTTAGACTGGGCAATTCGCATTGACATTAATGCACATTATGTAAACTTGATATTATATTATTAATATTCTAAATTACTTCAGTATATTATTCTAAATTTAATTAATATGGATTATTTTTATTTACCCCATTGAAATGTTGGAAGCTATTTATTAAACAGAACGGTTATATAAGTTATTCCTATCTCAAAAAATTAAAATCAACAAATATTCAGAAAGTATTCGATGAAATATTGAAAATTCATTGATAAGCAGAATAATATTATCACTAATTTTTACAAAAAAGGGCTGACTTTTATCTACAAACTGAAATCATCTATTTTATATTTTTCTATCCTGGCCATTTTTATAACCTTAAAATTCTTAAATTTTATTTCATTTCCAATTTTAGTTCCAATACTTTTTCTCATAATGTTTGTCATCAAAAAATACCGGATTCCGGAACAAATACATTCAGACCTTATTGATTATGAGAACAAAAAATCAGAAATGAAGAAAAACTTATTCAAATCTTCGGACGAAAGCCCCAGAAAGATATTCATCTTATTATTCGCTGTTTTACTAATGTTTTATAACGCCTGCGAAGGTCTTGTTTTTCAATTCGGTCCCTCATATTATCAGAACATTGCACTCAGACTCACGGCTAACAGAGCGGCCGGTGTTATATCAGTGATGGCCACCGCCTATACGATTGGCCGCGGAATCAATGTTTTTGTTGCAATCAAAATACGGGCCAAACATATGATTGAATATCATTTTCTAATAGTAATGATTGGTTTTATTTTATTAGTCTTCTCACAAAACTCAATAATTATGCTAAGAATTGCAAATGTGGTTCTGGGCTTTGGATTCTCAGCTCTATTTCCAGCAATATTTGCATTCCTTAAGCAATACATTGAAATAACAAACAGAATCGGAACTATTCTAATGTTCAGTTCTGAAATGGCCGTATCGTTCACTCCATATATTTTGGGCACATTTATTGAAAAGTATTCAATAATTTTTATTTTTGTTGAAATACTTTACTTTTTGTTGTCTATTCTAACATTTTTAGTAGTTTTGTATTTAATTAAGAAAACGAGAGACAAAAGTGTCTCACAATTAAAACTTTTAGATAATAATATGAATTAAATAGTGATTTAGTGATAAATTTAACATCAATTGTAAAATTCATGTCATATTTTCTGTTTTCTAATTACATTAATTTAATTGTATATAATCATTAAAATTTTATTAAAATTGTAAAATAAATTTTTAATCAATTTAATCAACACTTTTTAAAAATTAAATATTAAAGAAATTATTTTTTAACATCTTTACAAAATAATAAGTGAGCTGGGTACAGGGGTACCCAAAGGGGGTATAGTCTAAATATTCCATCTGAGTTTGAGATTTTGCAAAATTCACTCCCCCTGACTTTTGAACCGCAGGCAAAAAAATCATATTGCTACCTTACTCCCCTTGTACATTTTTCATATTTTGAAAAGTTTTATACTCCATAACTTTTCAAAAATACTCTCCCTAACTGGCTAAATTCATTTTTAACTCACATTCCTTTGGGAATTCTTGCTTCTAAATTTGAAATAGTGTATATTTACATTTACACAACCAATATGTACAACAATGAGTAATAATTCCTTTGTTAATTGCGAAAATGTAATCCAATTGTCTATAATTCTTTTCTTAATAGCTATAAACGGTTCCAGTTTAAGATTCTTGAGGTTCGTTTGGTCAAATGCAATAATATTTTAAGATATAATCCATTGGAAAATACTGTAAACTCTATCATATTTTCACCATTCAATCTGTGCCTCAAAATTTTTCCACTAAATTATCAAACAGTCTATTAATAGCATGAGATGTACATCCAATTTCTACTAAAGCGGTTCTATTATAATTTCTATGGAATAGCTATTTCTTCGAAAGTGGAGATCATATAATCTGGTTTTATCCTTACCCGGGTGTATTGATATCTCATATTATAAATGATATTAAATAAATTCATATTAATGGTTCATTCATGTCTTTTTTCGCTTTTGAGGGATTCAAAGGCACAGTTCGGCTTTTGGAAGTTTTCCCAACGATTTTGAGAAAATGATATGTAAAGCGCCTCTGAATTATTCTGTAAAATTCTTAGAAAACTAACAGAATTTGTCAGATTCTTGCTAAATTCTTGTAGAATTCATCTTAATTTACCCAAATTCCGTTATGTCATTTTGACTGAGAGAGAGAGAGAGCATTTCATTTTATAGTCAATCTCGCCCTGGCTTTTTATTGCACATTCCTACAGTGCATAATGATGAGTTTCATGGAAAAAATAAACTTAGGTTATTAATTCAATGCAAGGAGTTAAAAGTGGATAAGTTACATATTGTATTTTCTATGGAGCAATCAGAAATTATAGCAAAGGTGTATAATGTTAAACTCAAAAATTCAAAAAATGTCAGAAATGATTTTTTAATATATTAAAAATTAGTGAAACCCAACAATATATAATCAATTTCGATCCAGGGCAATGAAGGGAAATTGTACAGTCTAAACTTAAAGGTAAAATTTTGCGATAAATTGAATTTCTGTAATTATTTTTAAAATCTTGATATTAAAATCGAAAAGGGCATTGTTGAATTGGTTAGAATTGATATTTCAATTTGTTAAAACACAATTAGCTAACCAATAAAACGACATAGTATTTTTTGAATTTATGAATAAATATTAGTATTTTTCAATAAACCACTTCTACATTTTTACTCGAGGAGTAAACTGAACTGTAAAATGGAATGGCTAATTTGCAAGAGGTTAACGATTGCAAAATACTCCCTTCTGAACCCTCTCCTATCTAAAATTTGGATAAATTTGTGACGTCACAGTCTGGAATACTCCACTGGTCACACAAAATACTAATTTTTTGAACAATTTTCAATTTTATTAAAATTATACATGCCCTAATGCGATTTTAATGGTTCAAAGTTTATTATGAAGTTTATACGATACTTTAATTGTGGCACATTAATTAGGTCCCACCACACCCTGCTAAATCTGTGCCTAGGACCTTTGCGTTTCTACTCTAAATATTAAGATCCCTTATCTGATCTTCATTAATAGAGTATATCATCCAAATGTTGAACTTTTAAATACTTTTTACAGAACTGAAATATCATCATGTTTAGAAGATAATCAAATATTAAGAGAGACAGAATTTTTTGATTCAACTTAAAAGTGATTTTCTCGAGTCGTCTCTAATATTTAGATTTGAGCGATGTGTTGCACAAAGACTAATCGTTGTTTCAACTTGACATCCGTATGCTCACGCGCAGGAGGTCCTTGTGCTCAACTGAAATATTCGATAAATGAATAATGATGCGCAAATCTCTAATTAAATTCCTTAAAGATTGAGTTTTATTTAAATTTATGCAATTTTAAGAAAAGTATTGCAAAAATTAATTAATTATATAAACATTGAGTTAAATATTGCCGATTCTGTGATCAATAAGTCGGTGCGCAGAATGACAGCAACACCTGATCTCAAATTGTCTTTAATTAATAATATCTTAAAATGAATTCAATATATGAAAGAAAGAACAGTAAAATAAAGTTCTTTATAAGGTTTAGAAGTAAACAGAATAAACTGAATCTCTTTTAATTACAGCGATTGATGTTTTTTGACTATAAATAATCCAATATATCTAAAAATCTAGCACTCGATGGCACAGATCGACAATAAAATTGAACGCAAAATAACTAAACAAATATTGACTCTTAATTTGTGTTGAGATGCGAGAAGAGGAGTGAGAGTGAAGAGACTCGTGAACTCTCAAAACAAAATTAATAATAATCAGTACTAAAACTTTGGTTATATATAAGCAATAAATTGTATTTTGAAGTCAAGACTCGACTCGAACTCTCGGATAAAAATTAAAACACAAAACACTTGAGACAGTGTTATGTAGTCGTCTATACATATCCATTGAGATATTCAGTGCCAACAAAAAAAAATATAATCATTGCTTTAAATATTAAAATTAGTCTAAAGAATATTCTGTGCGCTTATTAAACAACTTATAAGAAATGCATATAAAACATAAATTCTTTTAAATAATGAAGTGTTTTAGTGAAAGACCAAAGTTTTTATTAACAAAACTAATTCTACTCTTTCTATATTTATTGATTATATGCATAACTATTGTTGATTTAATATACTTTACTCCCGAAAGAAATTCAATCGCATTCATATCAAACATCTCATCAATTCTTGTCTATTATTTAGCATTAATTGTGTTCGCAATCAATATAATTGCAGTGTTTGTCGAAAACACGATTGTCTTAATTATAACAACAAGTTTCACATCAATTATGTTAATTATAATACCATCGATGATAATAGAAGTGATACCATGTCTACTGACTTATTCTAATCTATTGCTTATTATAATCACATCAATTGTATATATTGTTAAGATTACAAGCAATGGTTGCTCTAATGTAAACCAAATACTTAGCGCCACATCTAATAACACTTATTGTACGACTAAAGACGAGATATCTGTTCAGCAAAAATAATATTTAAAAATACTTTTGACTTAACTTTTCAATTCTTCAACAATTAAAGTCTGTTTCCTCTAATTATATTTATATACAATGAAAGCTAAGTTAAACGTCTTTTTGAGATTTTTGTTTTTAGAAATATTTTTCATTTCTCTCTCTTTTATTCTGTTTATTCTTGTCGTCTGAATAAACAACTTATGTCTGAAAATCTAATTTGTTTGACGACTGAAATAAAGCGATAATCAAAATAAAGCCAATCGTTTCATATGTTTAGATAATAGCTATTAAAACCTAATTATAGTTTTCTTCAAGGAATTGATCCAAAAGTCATTTTTATTGGAATAATTAGTTTTCAAAATTCTTATGTTTTGTTTGTATTGAACTTTTATTTCTCTTCAAAAATCGCTTTTTCCATCAATACTTTTAGGCTTATATGAGATGTAAATGTGTTATTTAAAAGACATGTTATGTTTGAATATAAAATAATTGACAAATACTAATAATAATAATAATGAAAATGAAAATTCTTTTGGATAATTGCCCGGAGAATAGTGTAGATCTTGTAGAAAATTATTCGAGACTAACATTAAAGAGAGAAATAAATATATAAAATAAAAAGTAATATCTTATTTATGAGCCAAAAATGTTTAGTCTTCTAAATATAACTACAATTTTCTTAAAAACTTCTAAATTTAAATAAAAATAAAAATTTAAGACTATATCCGAGAAAAAATCATTTATTTGACTAAACATTTGTAAATGTCGTGATTTTGCAAAGACATGTCAACCAATAATCAAAAGCCATTGAATCAAATACTTATCGATTGTATTAAAGTATTGCTAATATTTTTTAATTTATTAATTATAATAATTTGTTTATTAATCGCTATAATAATTGGTTTATTGCGGTCACAAGTGTTTGATTGGCAGAAAACAAGGACTGAAGAGAACAATCTATTTATTATAGTTTCCGTTACACTAATAATACTCTATTGCTGTAATCATTTGATCGCAATCTATGCTGTCGTACGATATCTAATAAATCCATTGATTGTCACTACAGTTATCACAACTATATGTTTAATAATATTAATTTTCAAACTGACGACAAACCTATTCCTAATTGTGTTAATCGATTTGATTCTAACGATTATCTATACTATTCTTATCAAAAATAATTTACATCTGAATAGTTGTGTTACACAGCAATTGAATTCTTTGCGTACTTTGAATTCCAATCGAAATTCTGTCCACTTCTCGGATCAAACGTTTGTTCAATACTAGGAATAATTTCTTTTTAATTTCTACTTAAGAGTTGAGATTTTTTTTTATTATTTCTCTCAAACAAGTGTTAACTTATTTTTTTTTACTTATAAACTTCTTTCTCTATGAATATTTTGCTTATATTCTTCAGAATCAATATAAGAATTTTATCGCAAAGTTATGGTAAAATTCTGATATTCTTTAATAAGAACACAAAAATCCTATTTTATTGTATAAATATTTATACTTAAAATGCATAATATTCTTGTGATTATACATAACATGTTTTATATGTTTCTTTTAAAACATTTGTGCCAAAGGTTTTCACTTTATTTATATAAATTTCTGTCGATTCTATGAAAAATAATTTCTCTTTTTTGAATTTATTACTTTGTTATTTGTATTACTTATGCATTTCATGAAATGATTAGTTTTAAAACCTAAGCTTATAATTAAAGCAATCGATTCTATTGTAAATAAATAAATTTAATTTTTATTTATTTTTAAATGTCTTTTATATCAATTTAAGGAAATAAAATATTTAAAAATATCCTGGAACGAAAATATAAACGAATTGTTTTATTGATTTTTTTTTTGATGAAAAGGAAAATTCAATAATTAACTCATCATGTTGAATTGATGAATTCCAAATGGATAATTATCAGATTAACAGGTAAATTTTTTGAGAAATTGCATCATGTTAAGTAGATTTCTTAAAGATTTTAAGTTCATTAAAAAAAATCTAAAAGCTGAAAATTGTTATATTTTAGCTAAATTTGAATCTTTGAAAATGTTTAAAAATTAATTCCCTATTAATAAATCTTATATAAGTAGAATGATGAAAATGGCTTACATTTTCAACATTCTTATTCCTAAATGGTAGTTTATGAACGGAATCAATTTGCTGATACATTCCTAACAATGTTTATGAGAATCGTAAAAATCTTTAATAATTAGAGTCAAAGACTCATTCATTAATATAGTATTATAAAAGTCTGGATAAATAAGTTTTCAATAGAAGAAAACTAAATTTAGAATTAGTGATACAATCGAAATCATAGTTTTTAGAATATATACAAAACCTGTTTATATACTGAATAAACGAAAATCTTCAAACATCTGTTTAACTCATATAAAGTTATAACTAAATAATTTTCAAACGATTGACTTTTTTTTGCTGAAAATTGAAATTATAAAGAGTAATAAAATTCTCTTCAATCAGAATAATGTCTGATTGTATTCATTTAATATTTAAAATAATAAAAGTATTGCTAATAGTTTTGAATACAATATTGATTCTGATTTGTATACAATATTTGTTATTAGAAAAGGTTTTTAAAATTAATAAAAGTTTATTTGAAGTTCAAAATAAAAATTATTTTTATAATTCATCAAATGTTTTAAACGCCTTAATGAATAAAACTCTAAATGAGAATCTTGTGCTGAGTTTATATATATTCAACCAATTGATTCTACTGTTTAGTACTGTTTATTATAGAATTAAAAAATTAATTTTCTCAACGATTATAACGTCATTAGTGTTTATATTAGTAGTAAGTGTTTCGGGTCTGAATGCAAATGTTGTAATAATTAAATTCCTAGTTATTCTTATATCTACTCTTTATATATTTATGATTAATAATAATTTTCATAAAACAAGACATAAGAATCAGTTTTCAATGGATTTATTCTGTGAACCGCTTTGAATCAATTCTTGTGTTATATATTGATTCTCTGATTACAACTATTTTAAAGAATAAATTTTAATTTTGATAACATTTTAAGTGATAAAAGATGAAAACTTAAATCACAAGAATAGACCAAATGGTTCTTAAAAGATAAACGAATTTATAAATATCTTTCAATATTCTTAATTGGATTCGTATGAAAAAAAATCTTGGATTCATTCCAAACATTTGGCTTTTACTATAAGTTGTTTTCAGAACTTTGATTCAAAGATCAGTCAAAAGCGATAAATAAGTTATTATTCTATAATAAAACATCAGTATTTATGAATTTAATATTGGATTTTGTGTTTATGTTCAATTATCTCAAGAATAACTAATGAATTCAGTGAAAAATATGTTTCAATCGTTACAGTTCTATGAATATCCGGATTTTTAAAATTATTTAGAAGAACTCAATTTTAAAAGATGTGCTTAAATACAGAAGAACGTCTATAGTTGATAACAAAATAACAATGAGTAATCTAGTATATAGATGTAAATGATTGAGTATCTAGTATAACTTTTTTATAGCAATTAGAGCTCAAACTGTATATAAATTAAGCCCAATGCCAAATTAATGCATGCATATGTCAATAATTTGTGCATTCTTGTGTTTTATTGTGATAAACTAATTTGTGTATACACTCTATCACAGGCCTTGCCTTGCGGTTAGGGATACATAACTTGAACAGTTCTGAGAAGCCATCTCTAAAAGTTGTGCCATAAACGTATGATTAAAAAAATGGTGGAATGTCAAGAAACCTATGCATATTGATAGAGTAGGGCATTCCTTTGCAAAATTTCCTAAATCTTGGTTTGTAGTTGCTAGAGGACGATAAAATATATAGTTTAACTTAATGAATTTTAACAATTGAGACATCGATTCTAACTAATTCTCACATGCTGAATCGATTGGAAATAGTCTCAAACTCGAAAACAGACTAATTTGTGAGTTAAAGGGCTAAAAACAATAATTTGGTACAAAAAAAGACATCAACATCAAAAGTGTTTAGATTTTCAAGATTGAAGGTATCAATAATCGATTCAGCATGTTTGATAGGCAGAATCAAAATTTTCGCAGATCTAGGATCCAAACCGATCCGATTCAAGGTCTGAGAACATTTTGATTCTGTCTATCAAACATGATAAATCGAACAATGATACTTTCAAGCTTGAAAATCTAAAAACATTTGAGATTATGGTTTTTTATATCAAATTATTGTTTTCAGCGTTTTATCTCACAAATTAGTCTGTTTTCGAATTTGAGACTATTTCCAATCGATTCAGCATATGCGAATTAGTTAGAATCTATGTCTCAATTGTTAAAATTCATTAAGTTAAACTATATATTTTATCGTCCTCTAGCAACTACAAACCAAGATATAGGAAATGTTGAAAAGAAATGCCATATTCAGAATGACCTCCTCTATCAATATGCATAGGTTTCTTGACATTCCACCATTTTTTTAACATACGTTTATGGCACAACTTTTAGAGGTGTAACTTTAGAACTGTTCAAGTTATGTATCCCTAATCTTAAGGCAAGGCCTGCTCTACCATATGCAGAATATAAGAATATATAAATTACAAAACAAAAAAATCTTGCGAAAGAAAATTGATAACTTTTTATTTTCTGAACTTGTAAACTTTTTTCAGACATTTAAGAAGTTGTATTTCCGAATAATTTTTTGAGTGATAAATAATAAGCTATTATAGGCCTGTGCTCATCACACCTAAAATGCGGTTTTCCAGAAAAATATGTTACAAATATTTCGTGAAAAGTCAGATAATCTCTTATAATCAATAAATCACCGCTGACTTTTGAGGGAATGTGTGATGAGGACAGGCCTGTTTTAGATTAGTGAAATGAAACGTTTTGAAAACGATAATTAAATCCTAGCTTAATTTTATTTAAATTGAAATATTTAAATTTTAACTAAATATAAGGTACATTGAAATCAGAGGTCGACACGAAGGTATAGCCTAAATACAATCCTGAATTTGAGTTTTTGAAAAATACCCCTGACTTTTGCGTAGAGACAAAATTGTTTTATATTACCTTACTCCCTTCTATGCCATTATCATATTTTGGGATTTCGTATACCCCCTGGATCTTTGAGAAATTTTTATAAAAAATTCACCCTTCAATTAGATGAGACAAATCTTATCAATATTACAAATGACCAGTGTCCAGCTCTTGTGCAGATTTTAATAGGTTTTTCTTAAGAATTTCCAGTTTTGGTTAAAAATGAACTTGTTAGTCTAATCGCAACTATCCTGGATGATAGATTTTATTTTAGCATTTATTGAACGATATAAATAGCATATTATTATGAATCATCAATTTTTTAATTTTTTTCTAAAAACCCATTATTTAAATGAAATTATTCTTAAAAGATAAATAAATATATTAATATTTTCAAGGACAAAATTTAAAATTTAATTAAGGAAAATTTGAATTTTAACATTTGTCTAATTAAACAATTTTTAAAATTTATTTGTCAAGAATTTAGATGAAAATTCCTTTAATTATTTTAATGTTAGTTTTAAATGTTTAGAAACTTTCCTTTCATTTTAATTTTAAAGAGTATAGATATATAAATTCATCTTGAGATAATTGAAAATTTTTATTTGATCAAGCAAAAGAATTGTTGTACCAAAAATTCTTTACTGAATTCAATAATTATCTTTTTTGTTCAAGTAAGTTAGAATTAATCTATTTAAATAAAATGCAATAACATTATTAACTCGATTAATTTATGATAAATTATTACTGTAAATAATTTAGCAATTTAGAAATTATTTACTAAAATTAAAAAGGTATAAGTTTAGAAAATTTAATAAATTTTACTATCACTCATTTACTGCATCCTGATCAATTAATCTAATCGTTAATTCAAATGAACAATTTATAATTTTTTTTTAGCTTTTATTTCATTTTTTTTATAAACAAATGTTTCGATGTGTGCTTAAAAAGAGCTTACCATACCATATGATATTATTTACCTTTTAAGATTTTATACAATATAATTTTTTCTTGACTAAATAATTAAAATTTACTAATTTTATTTTAAATATTGTTGCAATTTAAGTGCTTTAAATAGAATTTGAAAGTCTCATAATATAATATAAACAATATTTATCCCTGAACCTTTATTGCAGATATCTATAGTATTTGATGATTAATTTAATAAAAAATATATATACCCGGAGTTTTAATCCACTCTAAATGGGTTAAAATTGAAGAAGTTCCAGAATGTATTTCCTATGGAGAGATCTCAAGTTTGTCACATATTCTACAAGTGACCTGATTAGACACAGCCAAAACATTTAACCTAACCTAACCAAAAATCATCTAGTATATTTAAAATAATTTCAACCAGGTACAGTCTTCCAGATTTTAGAAGTTCAAGTGAAATGCTTGATTTTGTCTCATTAGCTTTGAGTTTTAATATTTGCTTAATGAGTGACCGATAGACAAAATATCAATTTTAATTCAAGTCGAGTCACTCATAGAAAGTCATTGAATCAAAGTTTTTATTTTGAATTATTTGATATTAATCTTTCGGTAAAAAAAAATTAATCAAATATAAAAACTCAAAGCCAATGAGTAAGAATCAAGCATTTTTCTGGAAACTTCTAAAATCTGGAAGACTGTAGATTCAAGTCTTGTTTTTTTACACGTACTGTATTTATATATAGTGTTTAGACAGCATTGTATTTAACAATTGATTTTCATTTAATAAAGGAATGGCTGACAAACCATTAGTTCTATTATTTGCCTGGTTATTGGCCAAGGATCAACATATAGACGTATACCGAAAACTATGGAATAGACGTGGCTTCGATGTTCATGTCATTAAGACATCTCCATTTGACGTATTATTTCCTCCCATTGGCAGTCATATTGTGGCCAATAATGTAGTGAAACAAATGCACGAATGCTTCACACAATACGATGAAGTAATTCTCCACACCTTCTCTGTCGGTGGCTATCAGTCGGGAGAAGTAGTGCGTGAACTACATTCAGACAAAAAATATGTCAAAAATCTGGATGCAATCAAAGGCATTGTATTTGATTCAATGGTATTTCCCGATGATTGTGCCCCTGGAATGTCCAGAGCTCTTACATCTAATCCGATTTTACGATCAATACTTCGAGTATTAATTGAAATATTTTTGAAACTATTTCACAGCTATTCAATGAAACACTACAGAAGATCGGCTGAATATTTCTTTTGTTTACCAAAAGTACCAAGTATATAATTTTTTTACAAGTTTTTATTATAATTATCAAGGAAAAAGGTATGAATTTTACATTCTAACTGCTGGTCAAAATTTTTTTAATTTTTAAAAAAATGATAAAGAACTCAATGATTGATAACATGATTAATTAAAAGCGTGTAAATAAAATCAATGGTTGCTACGAAGGCAGTATAGCCTAAACACTCCTTGACTATATGATATTCTCAAAATAACCCTCTTTAATATTTTGCGCCGCACGAGAAATTATATTAGTTTAACCTTTTGTATGTTTCATATGTTGGAATTCTGAACTCCCCTATGTCGATCTTGGCTACTGCTGAACAAAGTACTCCCCAGTCTCGAAAATTTTTCAAAATACACCCTTGATATTATGAGATAAGGCAATATTTTATCTTATCCCCACTCCTAATGTATTTTTCATATTATATTCTCGTGATTTTGGCCAATTTTATAAATGTTACCCTCCCCACCAAACCCTCTCTATCAGCTTACCTTAGCTACACTTGCCGATAGCGCATCTTCTAAACAACAAAGAAGTTTTTACAATACCAGATGTTAATAATAAAAAATTCCTCTTATATTAAAAATAAAGCGATTTATTTAATAAAACTTGGAAATTCCTACCAAAAAAATTAAATAAAATAGTATGAAAGCAGAATGTACTATTAATAGAATTTAGAAACTCTGCTTTCTTAGGAAAATTTTAATTGGGTTTAAATATCATCTGCGCCGACATCTTCACTATATGATATAAGATCTCAAAATATGTACTTGAAAAATCTTAATAAATTCTTATTTCAATCTTCACCTGGTGTTATTACTTCAGCTTTAACTTGTAGTAATTTTCATATAATTTCACCTGATTTATTAATGAATTTATATATTTTACAAATTCACTAATAAACCTGATGAACTTATTATATATGAAAATAATAATACAAATATACTGCAAGTTAAAGCTGAAGTAATAACACCAGGTGAAGATTTGATAGAAGCATTTCTTAAGTACTCTGATTTTCATATATATTGAGACTATGTTTGTATGCTATCAATTATATCCATATTTCAAAATTCAAACTAAAA
>JAQFXN010001174.1:0-16328 GCA_034693365.1 Liacarus xylariae
TGAATATAAGTAAAAGATTGAACTGGTATTGAATGCTAATTAAAGTATGGAATTTTAGGCAAAGATTTGTATCAGAGATTCAAAAATTTAATATCGATTAATTCATTTAAATATTAATTAGCATGAGATTTAAGTTGATTAATATGAATCTATTATTACAATTCTAAGAAATACAAAGACGAGATATATTTTTAGACAATGGAATTTATTGGATAATAGAAAAGAACTACCTGAGACATTAGTTTTATCTATGCTTAATCGTTATATACAAGTAATAATAAGTCAAATAGCCTAACACGATATTAACTATGAATTAAAAATTTTGCTTCAAATAGAAAGATTTGCGAAAATTATATGGACTTAATGTAAAGTTAGCACAAGGTGGCCCTTTTTAAATCTCGAAGACTTTATATGTAATCTTAGACCTTCTTCAAATTTCAAATATCTATCAGCAATTATGATATAATTGAAGACAGTTTTATATATATCACACGTGAGATCATATCAATACATCAGACATTTCTTGAAAATTGCCATTACTTTAGGAATTAGTGTTAGTTTTTATCGATACAATGATTACTAATAATTGTTTTTTTTATTTCTCCTGAATATTAGCTGTAACTATTTTAATAAAACAGGCCTGATAAAACATATTTTTTGTAATATTCTCTGATATTCTGTCTAATATTTTAGAAAAACTTTTAAATTGGACAGGAGGAATGAGACTACTTAAATGGTGATATTTTTAAACTTAAATAAAATGTAATGATTACAACTAACCAAATGGACGACTTTGGAGTGGGGGGAGAGGTTTAATCATTTCATAATTATATAAAATTTTCAAACATCTAAGTGACCAATAAAAGCCCAAAGCTGTCCAAATTTGGCTAATTGTGGACTTTTGTTATATCAAAATAATTTAATTAATACAAAAATTTTTAATTACTAATATTTTATTTATAAAAAATTAATATTGATTAAATTTTAAATCCATGTGCTATAGCAGATAAAAATAAATCCATTGTCCTATCATTACGGGAATCGACAATTGTTTCTAATTGATCTTCTCTTTGTTTATTGAGATTTCTTTAATATATCGATAGATTATTTTTCAGTTAATTCATTTAACTTCAAAATTCATTGAATTAAGGATATCATTCAATTATTATAACCCAATATTGGCATTTCTTACTAGAATACCCAAAAAAACACCTATGCCAAAATTCAGACTTATTCTGAGTTATTGGGTGTCCTTTAGAAAAATTAATCAAATATATAAACTCAAAGCAAATGAACCAGAATAAAGCATTTCACTGGAACTGTTAAAATCTGGACCGGCTCGTATATAGCAATCTTAAAATATTAACCAAATGATACTGCCTAAACTTCAAGAAATAACTTTTTTTATAACCTTTGACAAGACATGACTGGACAGCAAATGTTTTAAACTGGACATGAAAATAACATGAACAAGCTTGAGCTATGTTTAGGTAGTCTAATCTAGGTTTGTGTCAATAAATTTTAATTACATATATTTTTGTACATACATTTATTTACTATGGGTAGATTGAATACGCAGAATAAATATCCTATCAATAGAACTACATTAAAATATATGGCAATGAAATATTTATAATAAAGTTGAATGTCAGTATTCTTTTTTAATCCGCACAACCAATGATATGTTTAAATTACAAGGCTATATATAGTGAAGTAATTATTTATTTCTGTTAAGTGTAATAAATTAAATTGATAAAATTGTTTTTAATTTTTAATTTCAAATTATTTCAAACAGATGTTCGCAAATAATAAGAACTATTTTGTTATTTGCTTCGAAAACAATTAAATTGTAATTTATTTTGTAACTCAAATATGATTACCTGACTATATGTATGGATTTACAATTTTTTATTATAAATATAAAGTTCATTTCAACTTTGCTATCATTTATTTTAGCATTTAATATTTCACTATAAAAAATACACGAAATTGTGTATTTAAAATAGAGCATAAGAAAATTTCTGGTAAAAATAAATGGCCAGGATAAAATGAGGATAAAAAATTGCAAATACAGTAATTAATGCTATGTTGTGCCCATTATATCATATAAAAGTAGGCAAACATTTATTATTTTAAAATATAAGAAACAATCTGTATAATATTGTATAGTATGATCGGAAAGTCCATGGTCAGTGTTAAAACCGCGCGATAGGTTATTTAGTGCTTTTTAGTAGTAGAGTCTAGTAGAGTAAAAAAGCACTAAATACACTACCGCGCACTTTTAACAATGACCAGCAACTTTCCGATCAGACTATAGTGTATTTTGTAGACAAAGATCTAGTCGTAATAGATTAGAAGACATGACCCTTAATGTGATTCTTACCTATTAATGCTCATAAGACCTACGCTTAGATGATCTTTTTATGGTGCATACCTATTAGCCCTTTCTAAGGCTAAAGAGGTCAACAGAGTTAATCAGAGTTATTCTTGTAGCTTATACGTATCATGATTAGAATATAGTGCTATATTTCTGATATATATATAGTCCCTATCATATTGCCTAATCTAATCGTTGTAACAATAGAGTCTTAAATTTGAAGGAATAACACAAGAATTGAACCTATAACTAAGTCTCACTTTTCGTATTATTTACTGCTCACTTGTTGCCATGAGGTTATTACGCCTGTTTTATGTTAAGGTACTTTATTTTCTGAACAAAGACGTATTTGCGTCAATAGGAATTAACCAATTGTATAGAAATATTCTAGTAGGAACAGGGTAGAACTGGATAGAACAGAAAGTTTTGTCCAATAACAGATGAGATTAATAGAATAGAAGGTCGGTGTGTACATGTGCAATACTGATTATAGTCTAATCCTCAGAAATATATTTGAGATTTAGAGATCTGAAAAGGGAGGTTAGTTTTATGGCGCTATAAGGTTGTAAACACATTAGAGTACTGTATTATATATTAATTGTTTTGTTTTATTTAATAAATTCTTTTGTTCGTAAGTTATAGTTTTAGTTTCTTTAAAAATTGATTAGTTTAAGACTCAGGGTTCTGCCCAGGTTCGGGCCTGTCCAGGGCCGAACCAGGAGAGTTGTTCTCCTTTCCTCATAATGGCGGTCCAGCACTGTGTCGGATGTAAGCGGTCCACCATTCGGTCGGCGATTCATATCACGTGACGCAGTGATAAGAGTATAGGAACTTTTAGACGAGTTCATACAGAATAATCCTGGTGAACGCTCGAAGTCCAGCTTGGAATAACTGCCCAGGGCTTTCCGCTCGAGCCCGTTCAGCCACGCAGATCACCGATAGGGTCCATGAAGTGGACAGCACTCTGGAACTGAGACGCGAGCGGGTGATGACGGATCTCAGGGGTGGGCGATGCCAGATGGAAATGGATTCGGGCCAATAGGCACATGGTCACTCTTGTACGTAATTTCGTAATTTGTAAGTAATTGACCTGATGCGAGAAATTGGTTTGAAAAGCACTAAACCGTCTCAATATATTCATAGTTTTCAAAACTAGAGTTTTAATCCTACAGGATAATTAGTCCATGGTAACACTACAAAATCTGTCAGCACTAACAATGTAAAAATTGTTTATTTCTGCAAATTATTTATATAATTATACAATTTGTAATTGTTGCAATGATATTAAACTACAAGCAGTTTATATCATATAACTATATATTTTGTCTTAAATATATTTTAATTACAGTAAAATAATTTAAAATTAAAGTTGAATTTTTGTTGCATTTATGCATTTTACATATTTTATAATTTTATTTAACCTGAGAATTTGAGAAATTTTCTCAAAATTATCCTACGAATGAGTCGATGGATCTCTTTTATTAAAATCATTTTTTAATACTAATGTTTCGCAATAATAAAAAAAACTTTTTCTTATGGATTCATTAATTTTAATGATAATATTGTAAAAGATTTAATATAGTATTATTCAATGGTTGCCAATTGGAGGTATAGTCCAAATATGCTCCCTGAGTTTGAGATTTTGTAAAATTACCCGACTTGATTTGCATTACATACAAAACACTTTTATTTTGCCTTACTCCTCTGTGAATTTTTCATAATTTAAAAAAAGATAACCACCTGATTTTTGAATTTTTTTAAAATACCTCCATATATCCAACCCTTATTCGTCCGACTCTGGCCACCATAATATTTTTATTTAATTTTAAGCTAAAAAATTCTACATCAATAGAAGAATACACATGGATAGTTTAGAAAGACTTCATCTATAGAGCAAATTTAAATTGAAATAATTATATATTTGATAGATATTCAAGTGATATCTATAGCCAGTTCAGTTCAAGATGAGCATATATAACTGTAAATTGCAGCTTGATTATGTTTTTTCAATAGTTGAAATACTTTAATAATATAAACCTACGATTTTTATATCCATGTAATGCAAGATGTACTTGTAGATCCTCATATTGTACAAAAGTAATTTTCCTATAAACTCTATTAGCAATGATTGACTATTAATTAAAATGTATTTGCAGAGCATGAGCAATCTCTCAAACATCAATATGTTCACTAAATAATATAATATGTAAAAGTGAATTTTTGCAATTAAATTAACAAGAAATATATAATATCAAATTTTACTAAATTTTAAATTAAAAATTATTTATATATTTAGATAAGCAAGATAATATTTAATTTATTTTGAGATATTTCTATATTTCACTAACACTGCTTATAACTGATAAACTGATGACTCTTGAAAGGTTATTATTAATTAATAACAAATTAAAAATAAAGACATGAAAATTTTTTTAAATAATTTTTCAATTAATTTGTAAAATTTATAAAATGATCTTAATTGAAAATAAAAGATTAAACATCATTGAAAAATTAAATGAAGGGAAAAGCTATCGACAAATAGCAAGTAATATAGATTGTTATCATATGACAGTGAAAAGAATAGCAATCCGTTACAATGCCTATAATATTTTTTTACCGAAAAAGAAAACACGACCATATTAGAATACCGCAGAAGATGATCAGAAAAATATTGAAATGATAGTATTGCACACTCGATATATATGCTAAAAAAATTGCTCTAATTGATAGAAATCTAGATTTAATAAGAAATTTGGTTTTATAAATGAATAATAGGTATAATAGAGTGATTGCCAATTTCGGGGGAATAACTCATTATTAATGTATTAAGAATTTAATGAAATTAAAATCAAAACAATTTATTAAATATTTATTCAATTAAAATAATTATAACTGACAATATGGATAATGAAGTAAAGGCGTTCTTCCATTGATAAAAATAAAATATCATAGGTTTACACAAACTAGTTGTTATTTGTTCTGGAGTTTTTTGCATTAATATTCTTTAACTAGTAAATTGTGAAAGATAAATTGTTACAAAATAAATTAATAAGAATTTAAAACAAGTGGTGCTAATATCAAAAACACATTAAGCTATTGCTTAAAAGAATACGTAAATTAATAAATATTCAAAAAATTGAGCTATAAATACTAAGAGTTAATTTTCAATTCCACTCAAAGCATTTTTTAAATTAACAAGTTAAAGGTGTTAGAGAAAAAGTTAATTCTAAAATGTTTAAATTTATATCTCTTATATTGCTGTTTGTAATCAATGTTGAATTTATTGAGTGTAAGGAAAATAATTTCTAAATTATTTTAATTATAAATTTTTAATCTTCGAAATTCACAAAAATTGTTCCTTCATATATTTAGTGAGCCCAACACCTCCGGCAGATCTATGTCAAGCACCTAGAAATATATCATGCCGATCAGTTTTCCAGAGATTTTTCTACGATTCCACTACTAATTCCTGCGACTCAATTGCGTGCTCGACATGTCCCCAGGCACATTTCTTGACTGCGGCCAATGCAGTCCGATGTTGTACTACAGGCGATGTGACCGCTTGCAACCCAAGTAAAGTTTAAACCATTAATAAAAAAGTTTATTCATTTATTTAAACTGTTAAAGAATCAATATAATGGTGCTGTTTCTTTTTTAATTAAATAGCTCTGACCACGAATCCATGTAATAATATAAATCCACCCACACAATATACATTTGCCTTCAACCCGGCAACAAATCAAGCTGTGTCAGCTACACCCACTGGCTGCCCAGTTGGTACTGGACGCTATTACGCTAGTCTTAGTGATTGTCAAACGGAGACACAAATTTGTTAAAATTTATTATATATTTGCAACATTAATGTATTTTACCATGTTAAATGTAAACTTTTATGTAGACATAATTATTGATAAGCAATTTATTAATTAATAATATCTTTTAAAAGTAAAATATGAATTTATTTTTTTAATAAAATAACCGTTAATCTCGAAAGGGGAACAACAGGATGGTTAGTCTGCTCACGACAAAGACTTTACATGTACTTCGATTTTCGTATATTTTGAGACTATGTAAGCATAGATTCGATTACATTCATATAAAAATTTATTTTGTGAATGTCATAAATTTTTATAATTCAAAGTTTAATAGTGAGTATAACTTCTATTATTGACTATGACTATCTTTCATAGACATTACTAAGGTTTTAAAGGTTTCTGTTGACAATGACAACTACTTAGTATCATAAATTCAAGTAAGAACTTCTGCTATTAATATAAATAGAAGAAGGATTATAAACTTATGTATTTTATTCGTATGGAAACTAATGTTTAAATTGATATCTATGATTGAAATTTTTGCCTAAATAAATAAATCTGGATAAAATTGATACAATGCAAACATAGTCTCAAAATATAAGAAAATCGGACTACTATGTTTTTAGAATATACTGACGAGAAGATAATATTCTTGTAGAATTTATTTATGGATATTTATTAATTAAAAATGCATAAAAGATTAGAAAGCTTCTAGAATCTTCTATGCTAGTTATACATTTGATTTATGCACAATTAGTAAAAATCGAATTTTTAAAAATTCTTGAATCTTTATTTCTCAACCATTTAATTATTTAATAAATATCTGAATATTTATTTAAGTAGTTCAAATTATTTATTGTCGCCCGTTCCTGCTCATTCATAACCTAAGTGGGAGTGGTTCAATATCCTGCTCTCTATACGAAATAACGTCATACATGTAGACGTCTATGATTGATCGAGGTGAGGAAAGAGTGTGTGGCTTATTATGCTGAAATAAATGTAACACTACTACTTCAATTTTTTATATCTAGAATTGATTGAAAAAGAATATAAATTGATTTAAAATAAATTTGAATACATTTACCACCATTGCCGACACCTTATCTGTTCGACAAATTCCTCATAATTTGCATGAACAAATAATGGATTGGCATTTATTTAAAATATATTTTAATTTTCTGATAGATATCTTCATTATTTTATTATAATTTAAATATATTGTTAATATTTCTAAGAAATATTATAATAAATTTGGAATATTAAGAATAATTAAAAAATTGATAGCTTATCTCAATTAAATAGTCTATTAAAGAGTAGTAATAGAATTATTTTATAGAATAAATGCAGCAAAATAAATATATCTGATGTACTAGCATATAATGCATTATCTAATTAAATGATAATATCATTTTGCTAAATGATAATTTCTGAAAGCTATCCTATACCGTGAATTTTTGAAGAATTGAAATGCCTAGTATATGTCTGAAACATTTTAAATTTATCAATATTTAATCCAATATTAATAATAAATTTTTAAGCTTACACTTAAATAAAATGATTTTACATTCTATTGCTTAAAATAAAGACAAAAAAACTATTAAAAGCTTCTAGATAATTTTTAAAGTTATAAAATTCAAATGTCAAGATGTTTGGGTATACGAAACCATCTGTTGCTCTGCCTACTATCATGTAGACTTTTAACTTATCAATAAACAGTAAGATAGTTGTCAATATAAAGTTTTGGAAATTCATAAGTGGCCGCGTGTGCCTACGTTACATGCAATCCCATATATTAAAGATGTGAAGAATATTGAAGATTATTTTGGCCAATATTTGAAATATAATGTAAAGGTCATTGATGATTTGAAATATGAAAGAAACATTTATTCAAATATAACAGTTTGAAATCTAGCCAATTTTTATTCTTGATAAACTTTTATTATTTATTTCCAATAGTTGGCACTCAACAGTTGACAGATAATAAAGAAGTATGTTCTGATTTCTTTTAAAATTTTCCATCTTCGCCCTCGTTCCATTTTATAAAATTCATATTCAGGACATAAGGTTGTTCTACTGCGCAAAATTTCATCAGGATATAATTCGTTTTGGGACCGCTAGAGGGTGCTAAAGCTAGGATTTTGATAATATAGGACATATGTATACCGATTCCAACTAAATCGACCATGCTGATTAAGAATTTGTAAAAATTATTTCGATATCTTGTCAGATAAAAAAGTTATGACAGATTTTCCATTAAAAAATTATAGATATCAGTTTTACTTGCGATTGCTTAAGTTAATACCTATGGTGCTGAGTTAGGTTTGCTTCACGGGCCCAATGATAACACGTCTATGAGCCATTATTGATTCTGAGTTAGGATTGCTTATTGATTGCTTGGTAGGAGGGTGGGCTCGACGGTTGGTGTAGGGGTCTACGAATCGGTGGTTGTGTTCGGCGGTTGATGTCGGGGTGTAAGGATAGGTTGGTGGGCTCTATAGTTGGTTTCGTGTTGTAATGGTCGATGGGGCGGGGTTTGTAAAAAACATAATAAAAAATAATTTTTTAAATTTTTTTAATGGAAAATCTATCATAACTTATATCTGACAAGATATCGAAATAATTCTTTCAAATTCGTAATCAGCAAAGTCGATTTAGTTGGAATCGACATACATATGTCCTATATCATCAATTTGAAATTCCTAACTTTAGCGCCCTCTAGCGGTTACAAAACGAATTATATCCTGATGAAATTTCGCACAGTAGGACAACATTATGACATGAATAGCATGTCCTGATTATGAATTTCATAAAATTAAACGAGGGCGAAGTGGGAAAATTTTATGAGAAATCAGAACATACTTCTTTCAGGAAATTTTTTACTTTTAAAATAAATCTTATTATTACTATTAAAGATTATTTGAACTCATATTTGTTAATGGTTTGATTATAAGAATATAATGTTGAAAACATCTTGCAACTACTATTTGACAAATATTATTATATATATTGTTATTTTCGAAAAGTCAAAAGCAGTATTTGAATTATTTTATTTAATGAATTTTAAAAACATTTAATTTTATTAAGGAAAAAAAGAAAATATCACTAGTTAGTGCTCTTGGATTTTCTTGTGTAAACTGTAACTGAACAGCTATTGAAACTGAAAATTCGTTTCAGACACGATCACTCTTGTCGAATTAGTCACCTCCCAATAATACATTTATTTTTAAAATATC
Organism: Liacarus xylariae; assembly: GCA_034693365.1. Classification (NCBI taxonomy): domain Eukaryota; kingdom Metazoa; phylum Arthropoda; class Arachnida; order Sarcoptiformes; family Liacaridae; genus Liacarus; species Liacarus xylariae. The sequence goes on from JAQFXN010001174.1 coordinate 9,426, forward strand.
TAAAAATACATTAAGTGTCGCCAATTTTCATTGCATTGACCGAATTTTATATTTGAAAATTATAAATCAGTAATTTTCAGAACAATAGAAACTATTTATAAGTATACTTATTCCTAAATATTGCACGTTATAAGACTCGATATAAGAAATAAAATGTTTTTTGGAGATATTATTTATTTTGAACCAATATTGATGCTAAAAATACAATAGATAATTAGGCTTATAATTAATAAATAAGTGTGCTAAACTTGAATTTTCAAAATAAACATTACAAAATCTTGTTTTACTCAAATGTCATTATGAGATTACAATTATTGAATTAGATAACCATCATTTCTAAAGTCAGACATCCCCTTTACCATTCAATTAAATGAGCTGTTAGTAAATTTGTAATAATTTAATTAATAAATTTTATATAGATTTAAATGGTTTGCTATTTAACAATAGCTAATATTTTTTTAATTAAATCCAGAAATCTAAAATTAATTTATATGCGAAAAGAATAACACCATTAAACCATCAAATTTCAATCATCTGAAATATCCACAAACATGTCGATTTGGACAAAATTGAATTATTTAAAAATCAGTTTATAATTTCACCCTCCAATTTTAATTGATTAAAGAAATTTTTAATTCGATTGAATCTTGTCATGTTAATCATATTTAAGAATTATTGTTTAGTTTTCAATTTATTAATACTTGTTCATTATAACAGATGTTCAATATTAACGTGATCTTGAATCTTGTCGAGATCATCCAATTTATCCCATATTTTGAATAGAATATTGTCTATAATTAATTTGAACCAAGGTCCAATGCGATTATTTTTGAAAACTTCATTCTCTATTAATGTTTAAAATTAAAAACTAATTAAGAATATAATTTAAAATTTTATTCATATAGATTAAATTATAATTAACATCTACAGTGCTTATTTTTAAGCTGTTTGCCTGAAACATATAAACTGTTTTAATGTCCAATAGATAGCATTTTATCAATTTTAATACTAATATAATTTATGTGATATTCAATGAGGAATTGATGTTAATTATTAATAAAATATTAATAGGATTTCATTGAAATATGAATTAGTGTTTAGATTTTAGACAAATAAAATAATATTTTCTAAATAAGTAATAAACATTTTAAAAAGTCAATATTTTTAAATTATTCTAATTTCTAAATTTTGTAAATAATAATATTATTAATTTAAGCTTCAAATAATTATGAACTTCTTAGATTTATATTAAACAATTCCATAGCAACTCTAATGAAACAGTTTCGTTAATACTTCTTATATCTGCAACTAATGTATGATTTTTTAAAATATAAAAAAAGAAATATCTTATATTAGTTTAGATGTAAATAGTTTATATATAGGGCGGTACAACACTGGGTGATGCAAATGGATCTATATATTCATATTCCTTGAAAGAGGAATAAAAAAAATTATAAATATATCTAACAAGTAATAGGTTATGCCAAATATAAAATATTCGGAATATTTAAATTAAAATTAATATCCTCAAGATATAAGGGATGTTATTCAGATTTATTCTACATCAATTCTGAAATTCGGAATATAATTTATATTTTAATCACTAAAGTATTTCATAATCACGAAAGATTTGAACTCCAGGAAAAAGTCGCATTTACAAATTTGTCTATGCTATTATGATGATTCAATTTTTGGGACATATTAAAATTAATTAATGTAACTAGTAAGATTAAAATTTAAAATAATGAATGTATTTATATACGGACAAATATTTTTTAAAATGATATCTAATATTTAAAAATAGATTAGTTATAGAAATTTCATTTGTGACATATAATATGATCTGCATTTACTGTTTAATGCCATTAGAAGAAAAACTGCAAGAATAATATTTTTTACACATTTTATCTCATAATTGAGAAAAAAATTCCCAAATCGAGGAAATATCAAGTTTTATCCTTAAATCGATGATATCTAGGAAATTAAATTTCTTATATAGAAGTGTCGATATGGCCAACCATTACTTATAGGTAAACCTCGACGATTGGATCAACAGTTTAAGGCCGATAATTATCGAAATTTCGCATCCCTGCTTATCAGTATTAAGATAAAACTAACTGAAGATTATTTTATTGGAAATTTCATAACATATAACAATAACTATAAGGATTTGAATAATCATTAAATCACAAGAAATAAGATAATGAAATGCATATTGAAACAGGTACATAACAAGCACTAGGTAATTCTAGAACAAATATAGGTAACATGTTGAATGAACAACTGCCTATACTTGTAATGGATCTCTACAAATATTTAAATCGATTATCTATTATATAAAATTAAACTGAAGAAAATTTCAAATACAAACCTAAATAACCAATCAATTCATCTTTCGGGATATATTTGCAAAATTTAACCTCGTTCGGATTAGGATTAATTGTAACATCTTTGTGAATAACAAGAATGTAATCCAGTTCATATTCGCCCCAAACATCATCAAAAGGTGCTCTATATAAAAATCGTTTAATATATCTAATATCATCCAGCACTATATCACTTCCATCAATTCCAAGCTCTATTTGTAGTCGTCTTTGAGCGGCTCTCTTGACACCAATTGCGTTCATCTCTTCCCTTTCCAGTTCATTATACAGTGGATGACTGCAACAAGAATTGCCGAAATAAGAAGGAAATGTGATTTTATAATCTGATCTCTGAGTCAATAGTAATTCACCCGAAGAGTTGAATAGCAATACACTAAATGCGCGATGAATTAAACCATTACTTATATTTTTTAGCAAATGGCAATCCTTCTTCGACGCAGGACCTATTTGTTTGTCATTATTATCCACAACAATACAATCTTCGTCTAATGATAAAATTTGAATAGGGTCAAGAATTGGATTTAATTTTAATGACATCATTTTAACCCTCATTAATATTACAAACAAATTAATTAAGGACGATTTAATTCAAATGTCTTGTAAATCAGAAAATTTGCCGGTATTAAAAATAAAGTATCTCAAAAGCAATATAAGATATTTTCTTGTTGTAAAAAACATTGGAAACTACAATCTTTCCTTGATTTGCAATAAGATATCTTTTATATCAAAAGTGAATTTTTGCGCATGGGAACGCACACATCAAGCAAGGATGTGTGCAGGTTGTATCGAAAATTAACATCATGGATGCTTGAGAGATTTTATTTGATATTTAAAACCATTCTAATCGGATTACGGGAATTATTAAAACAATTAATTAAATATTTTTCTAAAAATTTGTCTGAATTTAAATCAAAATTTATCCACAATTGTATTATTTATCCACACTTGCTATATTTTAATTTTTTAAGGTAAACATAAAATTTACTTTTTAACTTTGTAAAATTAGATTTCATAATTTATTTATTTAATAAATTTAAGATTTATCGTCAAGTATGCATAGGGGATAGTTTCAATTTAAATAGGGTGGTGGTGGTGGAGCATCATTTAGAGTTGAAAAAATAATATTGTAATATATTTCATGCTCCCAGTCTATGTCCCACCACATACCAACCTATATCACCCATAATGGTCCTCCAACAATCTATAGAACAGTCTCAGATCTATGTGAATTCACAATACTGTGTTCTAATCTAAACGGTGTATTAACTTCCTGCAACTGATGCGTGGCCAGATAGGACAGAGCATGCTGAATTGGCACTTCAGATAATCGAAGGAATAAACAGAGGCCTGCGAGTGCCGGGGAGGCCGTAAACTCTTTAATCTAATGAGAACAAATATGAGTAATGCCGTAAACATCACCGAAGAGGACCCGAAGACCAAATGGGAGTCAATTCAAGTAATTCAAATAAACAGTTTAGTCTATTTTGATATTTTACATAGTATAGAGCCTTGAGTTCTATATTTATAAGACAAGATACAACAATAATTGGTAAAGACCGACACGGTTCACCTTAAGGTTGACTAGCAGTAAAACAGAAAAGGCCATTTGCAAAATACAACCAATCAATAACAAAGAAGTAGTCGGCAGGTAAACGAGCAGACCAGACATTAGACTAACATTATCAAAGTGCTAAAGGTACTTCTGTGACTGGTTCGCAGACATAAGAAGCATTATCACTGCCTTGTCGTCCGCACACTACCACTTAACACCAAAAACCGGTAATAGTGGAACGTGTGGTCCAACGTTTAAAAGTTAACACCCAGAGTAGAAAAACGACTTAATATTTAAAATATATTCTGTATTTTATTTCATCAAAATGTGAATATTGAATATTGTGATTGAATAGAACAGAAATATTATTTTACTTTCCTTATTTGTATTTTTACAATGTTATTTACCAAAAATAGAAAAGATATTTTAACATGCAAATATGCATTTCTTTGTTATAAATTACAAGAAGATAAAATATTTTTGAGGAATTAAATGTTAAAAGATTAGAAATAAATTACAGTATAATTTTTTATTGAATTATTACTATGGAAGTTTTGCAATTGTGGAATAAAAATTGCGGTTTAGATTCTTATAATAGTTAGAGTTGAGAGTTAAACTTACTTTTTCCTAATCACAAAATGCCTCACAAATGCTTTTGGTACTTTTGGAGGGGCAATAATATAATATTTTTAAAATGTGATATCATTTTCAAACATACTAGTATCATTTTAACAAAATTTGCACATGCAATATATACATCGTTGGAAAGGAAATTTCAATCTAAATCTTAGATAACCATTTGTATAAGATCTAATATATCTTATATTTAAAAAACTTTTCAAAATATTCAAAACCAACTAATCATTATTGACAAAAATGCAATCTGAAATACTCTGTCCAAAGATGTATACATTACATGGGTAAATTTAGTAATTACGTCGTAAAGTGATAAAAATTAAAAATATACTACAACATTACCCTTCATAAATGCACCAACGGGTTGATAGCATACCTTGTAATTTTGCGTACGTAAATTAAACTTACACCTCTAACTATTAGAAGAATCAATACCACAGTTTTTAATCAGCACTTACCAAGTTTCCATTGTAATTTAAATTTTAATTTATCATTTTCAGAAATTAAATAATAAAAATTAACATAATATTCGAAATCAATTTATTTCTAGCAATTAGAATTTATTATATCTCTCATGAATTGAATGGCCGTAAAGGTTTCCTCCGCACATATATTCAAGTCCTTCGAGAAAACTCTTTAAGCCTTCACTAATAGTCGTGTCTCTCTTGAGTTCATTACTAATAATAATAAAATCATTCTCTAATTCTTGTATTACTTGAACCAATTTCTCCATTGATTCTCTTACACCGATCCCTTCGATTCTGCACTGTTGGGCCACAATATTTCGCATTTTGTTTTCCCTCCCTTTGTATTCATAGGTTTCCTTTTCATATGAATACAAATCATTTATTAAAACATTATATTTTGCCCAAATTTGTAGCATTTGCTGGAAATTATTATTATTCCATTCCTGATCCGGAATAAATATTTGTCTATCATATTCTACCAAAACATATGCAGCTTTTGATCCAGTAGATTTCATTCGCATCTTTATATTATTAAAAAATATAGAATAGAATTTTTTCGTAAATATTTTTGTGTATATATCTCTTTTGAATAGCAAGGTGGCAAGATAGCCAAATATAATTACATTACAATCATTACATGTTTAATTTTAAAATTCATTTGAACGTCTACTTGTTCTACATATATTATATAATACAGCTCAATAATTAATAGTATAATAATGAGAATTTCATTTAAATAAAAAATAAGTTTATATAAATAGAGTTTATAAAAATGATTAATTATGTCCTTATGTATTGTATTATTGTTTGTCTTATATATTTTCTTGATTTACTAACTTTAATTTTTCTTATAGTAATATACAGCTTGGATCTTTCAAAGAGGACACCATATAAATCCTGTTTTTATTTGTCCATATATTGTTTATCAATAATGTTTTATATATTAATAATTATCGATTAAATTCAAACACTTTAAGTTAATGATTTATTAATTCTGATGAATATATTTCATACTCATTGATAAAACCTATCGAAACAATTAGTATTGACTATAAAATGTGAAATATATTCATCTGTATTACTGAATCTTTAGCTTAAAAAGTTTGAATTGTAATTAATCCAAAAGTGATTAATCCTTAAATTCTGTAATGAAAAATATTTAAAAATAAAACATTATTGATTAATAATATATGGAAAAATAAAAACAGGATTTATATCGTGTCCTCTTTTGAATGATCCAAGCTGTAAAAACTATAGTAATTTCAAGCTTATTAAATTTTTTTTTTAATCGTTGATGATATGGAACGGAGAGCCATATATGTTTAAAATCTAAATTCGAATATATCTAAGAAATAACCATTAAGAAAGAAACACTACACAATCTGGATCACAAAAATTTAATCTTAAGCTATGGCCATTAAGCAGTTTGACCACTGGACGCCGAAAATCGAAATACCACTCAATGAAATTAAATCCACGATACATACCATTTATGACCAGTACAAGTTATAAATAATGTACATTTAAAAACTACGTCTATAATAGGAGTGACAAATGAACTCAAAATCAGGGGGTATAGGGTATTGATAAGAGCCTCGAAATTACAGGGGTATTAGAGGGGGGTATTTTCAACTACCTTATTCTTGCAGAATTTAATTAAAAATGACTTAATTTAACAGAATTTCGACAAATTCTGCAAGAATTTGACCAAATTTAGCAAGAATTTGATAAAACTGTATTTTTCTAAGAATTTAGACAGAATTACACAGAATAGTCTTCAAAAACGGCGCCTTCGGCGCTGTTTTCTCAAATTTTTTAGAAGGGGCTCATATTTTTTTCTTTATCATGGGGGGGGGGGAATTTC
>JAQFXN010001175.1:0-16328 GCA_034693365.1 Liacarus xylariae
AATCAATCTTCAAAAATTGTCTTTACTTATTGTTGTGCGCGCGTGCATTCGTGAATTAGATTCTTTTAAACATTACGGATTTGAATGCATCTGATGTTATTTGATTCCTTAATTCCTTAACTCACAAATTGATTTCTAAGTTCTACTGTATATAGTTCCTGGGCAAAATATACCAGTAATTGAATCGGACAACTGTTTCAGTGGTAGGGCTTAAGTATTCACTTTATGTTAGAGAATAAGATTATAAAAATAAGTTATTAGATAGCAATCATTGATTACTACAAAATTGATTGAATTATCAAACATTGTATTCCTTTTTAATGCATTCCAGACATAATACACTGAAATGCTAACTATTCTGTTCATTAGGATAGCCAGAAGTTGCAGCTGATATACCTATACCTCCAAAATTTTTCAAATTTCCACTGTTTCTTTGGATCGGAATACCTAAAGCAAGAAATCTACCAACAATTTTTTTATCAATCTAGTAAATTATTGTTATTGTTGTCTACAAATTGCTAAGTTTTATTACAAATTCCTTTATTGTTGGCCTATTTGACTGATATTAGCAAAATTGGGCTGTAAATAATGCTAGTTTAGGCTAGACTACCTAAAGTTCGTCTTGTTTCCTGTCATGTGTTGTCCCGTCTTGGTCTTGTACAGGAACAGAACAAGATATTTGCAAAATTCATAAAGTCTCACATCGATAACTTTTATGATACAGAATAGGACAGGACGACACTTTGTCTTGTAATTTCAGACACATGAAGTCTTCACCTTGTCATGTTTAGGGGTCCAGTTTAGGTTATAAAACGCATTTTAAAAAATACAAACGATTGGTTACAAAGGGCATTTCTGTTTAGGTGAAGTCAAGTTAATTTAATTGCGGTTTTATTAAGCTTATTATTATTATTTAGATTAGATTAGTGTGAATTTTATATGTTGGTCACATTATTTAGTGATCATATATCATGGTTTCTTTCTTTCTTTAAATTCATATTTGAGGCCGCATTAGGTTTCTCTCATATTTGAACTGGAATATTATTTATATGAAGATAAATAATGCACTAAAGAAATAAGCTTTTTCATTTCTGAACACTATATCGGCAAAGAGTATATATTCTGGATTAAAAGGATTTGGCGTAACGTAAACATTAAACTATGAAAACATAAAAAACAATTTATATATAATTTAATAAACATTTCTTTGCAATGAATGCATGTTTAAAGAATGTATTGAATTCACAATAAAGTGATAGTAATTTTTTTTAATATTCTTTAAAATATAGTTTCATTCAAATCGAGACTAAATTCTATCTCACATTCTGTTAAACAAAAATCACAAACTATTGTATAATTTGGGCGAAAATCTTTTGTTATAGAAAGACAACAAAAATCTTAAGGCATTCATCAATTGATTTAGTGGTGAGAGTGAGAGCAGAGAGGCGTTTGACCTCTCTTTCAATCAACACATATCTACTGTTGATTTAAAGAATAAGTTTTGAGACCAAAGGATATAATATTACGATATAAGTTATATAAAGGGCTTTAAAGCAATATATGATTATAAATATATTTTAGTTTAGGGAAAAAAATAAATGAGTAAATCATAAATCAGGTTATTGTGCGAAATGAAAAGAATTTGTTTTCAATGCATGTTTCGATTGTAAACTCAATAAAATACAGTCCTCTATAATAAGAGTTATATAATAAATATAATCAATAAATTGCAGCAAAATTATAGTAAACTCTTGTTTCTTGAATTTCAGATAATAATCTCAGATTAGATTAGTTTTTTTGTATTAAAATTATGCAATTTATTCATTTTCAGACACGAATTATTTAGAAACGCCTACAGAATGAGTGAAAAAGAATAAATTTTAGTTATCATCCAAACAAAACATTATATAATCAACTATTTGTGAAAACAATTTGAATTTTTCCCAAAATTTATTCACAATATATCCGAAATCAAAACAAATTATCTAAAAATATATTTTACAAAAAAAACATTCTTTTGTCTCTAATTTTATATATTATTGTCAAACATTAACATAAATTCACTTTAATTTCAAAAATAAATATAAGTCTGAGTTATGGTTCGTATGTATCGGAAAGCAATCAAAAGTCAAGACTCAAGACTGTCTCGAATTAAATAAAGTCACGAAATCTGCGATAAAAACAAAAACAATATTTTCTTTTGAAATAAGTTTTGTGAAAAAAATCAAACATTAAATGGAAAAGAGATGTGAAAAATAATAAAATAAAAGATGAGATCACGAGTTGCGTTAAGTCGCGAATCTTGACCTAAATGTATAGGAAATGAATGAAATTAAAGTGAATATTAAAGAGCAGTGGTTTCTAATGAACACATTATACTCATTAAGTTATTAACAAACAAACAAATTATACATCGATTCGGCTCTAAATCAACTCAAACACAATATCACTTTAAAGGGAAAACTTCTTTTTTGGCACAAATTTTTTGCTTAAAAACTATTTAAAGGATTCGATAATATATTCAAAAACTATATTTAAATATTAGAAAAAACAAATAAATAACTGAATATTAAAAACAGAACGAAATGCGACACTAATTATATATAAAGAAAGTAAATAATGGGATAATTAGTTAAAACAAAAAACTTAATCTAAATCTAAATATAAACAAAAACATAATTCATGTTTAAAGGAGGCGCTCATCAAAAGTGAAATAAATTATTCCCAACACTTCTGATCCGAAGAAGTATTTTTCATTAATTAATGTGAAAATAATATGCGATATAATTATTACCACAATTGGAGACAATTGGATGACTGAATGCTCAACAATTAGAGGAACAAAAATGTTTTGCATTTTTAAATACAATAAAACTATTTTTTGTTTTATATCGTTTGCTATAAATAATAAATATTTATTTAGTTTTTTGAATCCGAGTGTGCATTAGATATAAGTGCTATCAATGTCACGGTTGCAGTCATGCCGTCCGAACATGTCATCCAATAGTCCTCAACCGAACTGATCCATGAGTTCAACAAAATTCAAGTGATGTGAAAGAAATTAAGAAACAAATAAACTCAAAGACAGGATATGTTATAAATAAATTCACGACAATTACTTTAATTAAATACTAAAACAATTAAAATTTATTTTTTAAGTCCAAAACGATGTATCAAAAGAAGAATTAAAAGCAAAGAATACATTTGATTCCGAGTTATCTTTTATCTAATGTCAAAAATAAACTCTATTTATAAGAACTACTCTTCTATTTAGAACTTATTAAAACTTATATATAATATAAATATAATAATAAAAAATAAAACAAAATTCAATATATTTTTTTGTGCAGACATTAATGCATTTGTGATCAGTTCAGTGACCAAAACAACAGATGGAAATGATATAACAGTTTTAAAGCCCAACAGAAAGAGATTAAAGCTTTTAAATTAGTTTTCAAATTAGAAAAAAAAGGAAAAATCAAATCTAAGACTAGATTTCTTCAAGTGTTTCTACAATTAGATTACAAAAACTGATGAGAATTATGATAATTGAATGGATGAGAAACGAAGTCTTTCTGTCACTTATAGTCACATCTTTTGTATTCATTAATTCAGTCAAAAGAAATTATTTTAAAATCCTTTGAGATATAAAATGCGATAAAAAGTAAAAAAAGATTTTCTTTTTCCTGAAAACCGGTCGAGAATTAAATCATAAGAATTACAAAATAATAATAATATATTAATTGCTTGTATTCAATGGAAAAGAATATAAACTATAAAATTAGATATAAATAAGAATTAAAAATGAATTTTGTTTTGTTGATACAACTCTTGGGTCTCAAAATAGTTGAGTCAACGAAATAATAAATTAAGTGACAAAAAGCGGAAGCATTTGAAACCATTATATAAAAAACTAAATTTATTAATATTACAAAACATTAAGCATTAGATTAAAAGCCAAATACGTATAAAACAAAAAAATTAAAGTAAAGAATTTTGAATACAAGAGATAAAAGTATTTTATCGATAAGTAATATAAAGCAGTCATCAGTAATGCAGTAATAAATGCAAAATGAATGGCAAAACATATGATATTTGGTTATAGAAAATGACACACTTTTGTCGTATATTTAATCGCAAAATAATATATATTTCTATAATATTTTACTCTAATATTTATATATCTTATGATTAAAAGAAATATAATTTTAATTTCAAACATAAATTAAATGACTTTTAATTTAAGAATATATTTGAATACATTAATCGGCGAAAAGAGTTTTGAATTCATGAAAAACCCAAATATGAGTGAAAACAGAAATTCAGTTCTGAAATAAAATAAAAGCAAAAAATTCAAACATTTTGATGAATAAATCAGAAGAAAAAAAGCGATTTAAAACTTTTTTCTTTGCACTAAAAAAATAAACAAAAATACAGAAATTCATCAAACATTTGACATAAAAAGCAATTTAAATCAAAGCCATAAACAAAACAAATGTTTTTTCTTATTTAAGACAAATAAGTATTAGATATTAAATTAAGACTTAATTGTTATTCAAACACATATATGACTCACAGCTCTTCGCGCTGTCGTTGGGTTAAAACCATTTTCATGTTTTCATTCAATTCAAGTATTTCTCAATATTTCGATTCAAAAACACAAATCCAATTGACATCAAAATAATTAAATAGAAATCAGTCTCTAATCAAACAATAAATAATAATCACATCAATAGTTAGGAAAACATGTGAGCAATCGATCCAATCATTTGAGATAACAATTAAATTTATAAAATTAAATGTACTTTAAGTTGAATTAATAGACGAAAAGTACAAATATTTTTGAGATAAGACTTCAAAATCAAAGCTATTATTAAATTATTATTAAAAATAATTATTGATTTCAATCAAAAAATATAAACAAAACACATAAGAAAACACTTATAAATACAATCAATGAATGAGTGAATCAATGGATATATTATTTATTCCTAAAGTACTTTAATTGTTATGTTTATTACAATTATTAGTCGTACATAACGTCAATTCAATGATAATCCAAAGTGAATGACAAAAACGCAGACAATTTCTACAATATTTGCTACGGTTTTGGGTTTAGTTCACTCCACAGCTCTCAATACAGTCACTACACTATTACGCTATAATACCTCTCACTCAACACAACCAATACTTTCCAATAATTTTTTTACTCGTATTTTGAGATACATTGACTCAAACACTCGAACTTTGTATTCAATCGACTCAACCGAAAATGGTTGACATTAATGACGTAACCTTTTATTTGTGCCATAAATTTCGACTACTTTTCCCTTTAATTTTGAGGCAAACACTTGTTCATTGAATTCAATGTATTTCATATTCAAATAACTTATATTTAAATTTTTATTACTATTGACTGTTATTTATGAATAAATTGGCAGAAAATGTTCATTTGATTAGCACTTTATATGAGACACTTTCAAACAGATGGCATAACAATTGGCCAAATAGTTGTTCACTTTTTTAATGCTTTTTGACAAACTTAATGACAGTATTTAAAACATAAGTACAGAAAAACTAACTTTTTTTACAGTTAAATAACAATAAGAACTTGTTTTCCTTGAGTTTTACAGAAAATTCACTAAATATTTGTAGGAATGAGTCATTTAAAAATGTTTTAGACAATTGAGACAAAACAGATTAATTGACTTAATTATGTAATACCTGTTCTCCTGTCTCTACAATAGGTAACAACAGTACTCACAAAAGTGTTACGCGTATTAAGAAATATTTGATAAATCAATAAAAATTATTTATAAAAGGAGTAATAAATTTGTCGAAAAATGAGAGCATTTATTGATTTGAAATCCAAACTAAGCTTTTTATAAGAGAAACAAAAATAGTTTCCAACAAACGATTCATTTTTATAGCGAACATAAAATAAACGTTTTATTATTTTATAATAAATTCAATAAAAAAAAGTTAACTTTATTTTTAAAAACGCCTAATTTTTAAATGTCATTCATTTTATCGGCAAATGATGTGACCTTTTTGTGATCGAAATTAATCTTTCTTTTAGTTAATGTACTCTTTGGGGTTGAAGTGAATGGAGTTGAGCTCTGTTTTGTCGAAGAGTTGAGTAGATTTTTGGGACAACACTTGATTGGATTGAACTTATATGAAGTCGACATAAAGTCGATCGAATCTAAGTCTAAATCATTTGCTGTCGTTTTGTTCACCGAATCAATAGTTGTCGAACACATGGCCTCACTTTGAGGGTCTAATAAATCGATTTCAGGACTTTTATCTGAAGTCAAATCAATTGCTTTTCTTCGGCCGCTATTCATAGAATTGGAGACAAACTTTTGACTATAAGTTGTGGTTTTGTCGTCATTTGATTCGGCAGTTCTAAAATCTTTATTTCTTTTGATTTCATTTAAAAGCCATTCTTCGATGTCTTCAAAGATAACTCTGGCCTTTGATATCTGTTCGTCAGTAATGTTATATACCTTTCCATTTCCGGATCGAAAACTCTTACAATTTTCAAAATTTTGTAGATTTTTATCACAATTTTGTTCATTATATTCGTTGTAAAATTGTTGAGAAGAGACTTCATTATAAGTGCAAAAATCAGTTCTAAGAATATAAGGAATGTCTTTGTCTTCCGTTTCTTCAATTAAATTACTCTTCAATTCCTTCGACTCTTTAACCGATTCTTTGCCCGAATTCGAAGTCAACTCTATATTATCGATACAATCAATAAAGAACTGGTCGTCTACTGAACCGAATGACACATTGTTTTCATCTGTTTTTGAGTAAACTTTAGTCGAAATGTCATTCAATTCTTGCGACTCTTTTAACGATGTATTGAATTCTTCATTAAATTCTGTCCAATCATTCACTTCTATATTGTTTTTAATATCAATCGATTCATCAGTTTTGACAGCTTTTGAAGCACTTCTGAACGAATTGACCGAATCGTTGAACTTTACATCACTTAAGTCGAAGTCTTCGAAAACTTCTGAAAACTCTTTTCTCTTTTTTAAATTCAATTTACTATTCGATGCAATACTCGTGTCATTTGTTTTAAACAAACATTTTTTATGACTTTTGAATGAATTAAAAGATTTAGCAGTTTTTGACCCAATATTAGTGCTATTATTGTCTGAATTGAAATCGTTTTCCGTTTCAATCAATGATTTACTCAACGATTGAAACGAATTCCCAATATTTGACACATTTTTGTTGACAATTGAGTCCTCACTTGAATTCAATAAACCTTTTGTTGTTTTAAACGATTTATTATTGAAATCAATAGTAATGTCCGACAAATCAAAATCAGAGAAACAATTGGACTTAGGATTCGATACTTTTGTTTCAATAGTTTTCACTATTTTTGGCTTTTCTTTCAATTTCTCATTCAATTCATTGGTTTTTCGGTTTTTCCTATTCTTTGAAATACCGTTTGGTTTAGACATAACTCAGAGAAACAATCGTTTTATCAAAACTGAACTCAAATTAAAAGACAAATAAATATAACGTAATGTCAGACAAAAAAATGTTGTTTTGTTAATCACTTGAGTCTTAAAAACTGCCGCAAAATGTAAATCAAAATGTTTTTGTTGTCAAACATTGGCTGAAAAGCAATTGATTTCGTCATAAATGACATTAAACTACGTCTTAAGTGATGTCAACTCCTGTTTCGAGAACTCTATTCAACTCTAGTATTGGGTTTGGAATTCAGATTCACGTCATTTATGTATTGTGTAATCAATTGCCACTATTTTATCGCCAAAAGCAAACGTCTCTTTCCTTTTCCTTTTAGTGTTGTTTAGGGTTTGAGTGAAACAACGTTTCAATTCATTTATGGTTTAAATTTCGATTTGAATTACAATTGATTTGGATTTGAATTCATTTGATTAAACTTTTATTTGTTGTGAAGAATGAGAGCAAAGGTTTAGTTTTGGATTAAATTGTATTAAATTATAGAAAACTAATTGAATTAATGTTTGTTTCAGTGGAGGAAAAAGCGTATGCGAAGACTGAAGAGGAAGAGGAGGAAAATGAGGGAGAGATCCAAATAGATCTCAGTTAGGGTTAGACGAGAAGACAACACCAGTCATGGCATCAGTTCTGGCGATTATGACAACACTTAGCAGTGATTGGATGCACACTTGAATGTTATGCCAAACTATTGTTGTTTTTTGAAATAAACCTTTGAATGAGAGAATCCATTCATTACTTGTAATGATTTATACCATTAAAAGAGTTTCCAAAATTGATTTTGTTTACCATTTATTTCTTAATTACTGTTTAAATTGTATTTAATTACTTAGACCTGTGATTGAAGGCCGTTAAGGCAGTGGTCGACCATTTAATTTCTGATGCGTTGTCGCACATGTGCTTCAATTCCGGTAACAATTAGTTGATTCAAACAATTATTTGCAAAGCAATTGATTTAATATTTATTGAATAAAAAGTAGGAATAATTGATAAATAAATTAATAATAAAATACTGATTGAAATAAAATTGGAGTCAAATATAAATCAATGATTAATTGCGTTCATTCGACTCATTGATTAACATTTTAGTCAATGACTAGAAATAGAAATATTGGTCACAAAAGACTAAGTTTTGAATAATTAATTAAAATCTTAAATAAATGCAAAACAAGAGAACAAAAGTGAAAATAAATCAAAAGTTATATAAATATAATTAACAGTTTCGGTCATCTGTTTGGTCGGCTTTCTTCCCGATTTGGTCCGGATTGGCCAATGGGTCCAAGTCTGCGAACAGGTTGAACCAGGAGGACAGCTCTTCCCCTCGCTTTGAACCCTAAGCAAAGATTGTTGACTTAGATATCAATTCATGCGAACCGTTGTATACCTTCTCTTTGTTTGGATTGGAATTCACTTTTTTGGCGTTTTCTTCCATTTTGTCATTTTTAGCCGAAGAAGCAGTCATTGAATTCATTGAATAGTTGAAGTCAATGAGTTGACTCGGCATAAAGGCATTGGCTTTACCGGTACTATTAGAAGCCGAGGCATTGGCATCAATGACTGGAGTGGTCGGTGCGTTCAGTATCTCATTGAGTAGAGTCAAGTCATCTAATTTGTTATCACTTGAAGTCAATAAATCAGTGTTTTCTTGACTTTCTTTGGAATGTTTTTCCGAATTAATGTCTGTTTTTGGATCGAAATTGAGATCAAGTAATGAATTGTTAGCAATCGGTTCACCAGAAGTGGACTTTTGGTTGGCCTTTGGTTTTGTTTGACTAGAATTCGATGGCTTTTTGCCACTATTTTTGCTCTTTTTGTGCTCTCTATTAATGGCTTTATTCGTGTTGTCGTCTCTATAGTCGGCCTCAAAGAATATGAGTCTATCCCTGTCCTCATCCTCTTCCGTGTCGTCAAATATTTTGCGAATGTCTTCACAATTGGCCGACTCTTCCGCCAATTTCTTACTCGTTTCGGTCAACTCTTTAAGTGTAGTGAACTCATAGTATTGGTAACCCTTAAAGCTGTCGGCGACTGCGCTCATAGTTTTGGAGGTCTTTTCCCAGAACTGGAGTAACGCTGTTTGGTATGCGACCAAAGCATTGCTATACATATTACAACGCGAAGCACTCAATAAATCAATTTTCTGCAAAGTATCGACTTTTAGTTTATCGAAACGACCTTTACTTTTGCGGACATGACTTTGCACTTTCCGGAACTTTTCCAACTGTTTATATGTGTCCGGATCTAACTGTTGGGACACGTCTTTCATCCAAAGCAGTGCAGCCCTGTATGCAGTCCTAGACTTTTCCATTTTGTCGACCGTAACCATAGTGTCGGCCACTGCTCTGTATTGAAAAGTCTCCACTTCTTGATAGAGTCGAACCAAAGGACTACGCAATTGAATACGTTGTTGAGCCGTATAGCACAGGGTCTTTCCCGAAGCGCTCATCATTTTTCCGGCCCGAGTCTTATCCAGTTTTGCGCACTCTTTTAGGAATCTTCCGGCGGCACTCTCTTCATGAGCCAAACCACATATCCTGTCCTGATATCCCTCCAGAGTTATGATTAGATTCAGACACGAGTCGTCGATAGAGCGCAACAACTGTTCAATCGATTCAATTATAAAATTATTTACATTAAGACAATTGTCGGTCGAATCAAACCTCAAGTTTTGCGTCCAGTTCTGCATCACTGGCCACAACACAATCGTCTTCTTTGCGCTTCAATTTGCGGAGAAATGTCTGTTTTGTCTGCCAGTAATGCAATTGCATTTTGGACAGAGTCGAGTCGTCATACCGTTCCACATATCGGTCGTATTGAGTGCCGGAAATGCCATTTCTTTGACTTAGTATTCAATTTAATCATTAGTTTATTTTACTTTAACTATAAGTCAATACAATTATTCTTTTCAATTAAATCGAGGGAATGTCCAAGTCTTACACCATAGGGGGATAGAATTGCATGAGATTAAGGGGTAGGGGTTGAGGAGGGGTACGGCATTGCATCATTCCTAAGGAACTCTAAGGAAGACTCACAAACTCATCCGATTTAATACAAGATTAAAGCATTTGGACAATCATTACTGGACATGATTTCGGCCCATTTTAAACATATGTCAAAACCCAGGGGTATTGGGAGGGTTGGAACCCTCGTCTACTTGGCCTTCACTGACTCGCTCTTAATCTAAATTCTGTACTTTTGTTGTGTTAATAGAGTTGAGAAATAGTCCAATCATTGATTACTTACAGATTTGACATATCATTCAATAAACATATGAAACAATTTGTTGTTTTAATGAGATTTTCTAATAAATATCGTTAAACATCTGTGGATTAAATGTAAGATAAATGCAAATCAATACAAAAATATTGTTGGTTTCGGTCAGATATGGCTTAAGTATCCAAACACACTTGGTATGCATCACATGACAAAAACTACTCGTATCATACGTACACTAATTTAGTGCACAGGACTTACAAGCAGTAAAGCACAACGATTTGTGCACTAAATAAATGTACGTTCGATATGAGCTGTTTTAGATGTGGTAATGTATGTGAATGCATACCAAATGTGTAATAATAGGTTAGAGGTATGGATAGAAAGCAATTCCGGAAACTTTCACAAACTTTGTTACAATTATTTTAAAGTTTTAAAGAATTGAAATAAATTCAATAGAAATACACAAAACATAAGTCTATTATTAGATAATGTTTTTCAACAACAGATTCTTTATATTCTTCAGCGAAGAATCGATTGGAGCAGAACTCGAGAATCGGAATCAAACAAATATTGTGTTTGTTATGTATTTTGTGGACAACGCCTAACGGTTTGTGCGATTGTATAGTGTGTTCATCAATAATAAGTGCAATTCCTTAGACTAAACTCACCCTTCAATTGGTTTTTGAGTGCATTTTCTGACAATTTGTGGAAATATTGAACGAAATTATTTGTGAATAACTGTAAATCAAATGAATGTATGTTTTGATTGAAAACAAGACAAAAGACTATTTTTTTGACATTTTGTGTGAAATTATTGAGAGTTTTATTGAATTCATTTCAATAATAATTAATCGATTGAGTGCTTAATTAAAGTCAATTTTATGCTC
Source organism: Liacarus xylariae (assembly GCA_034693365.1). NCBI lineage: Eukaryota > Metazoa > Arthropoda > Arachnida > Sarcoptiformes > Liacaridae > Liacarus > Liacarus xylariae. Next base: position 11,607 of record JAQFXN010001175.1, read on the forward strand.
GTTTACTACGTATTGAAAGGCAATCAATTAAAGCAGTATTCAGTGCACAGTTCAGACATAATCCGTTCAATGGCTGACAGTCAGGCCTATTGCTTGCGTCGCGCAAACCATCCCTCAGACCTGTGCGATGTCTTCGAGCGAATGCTCAGAGACGAGTCCATGACTGACGTGACCCTCATGTGCGGCGACGGCCACAGTCTGAGGGCCCACCGGCTGGTGCTGTCCGCCTGTTCCCCATTCTTCAAGACTCTGTTCGAACAAATGCCAAACCATTACAACAATTATCCGATTGTTGTCCTCAAAGATATGCCAATCAGTGATCTCAGAGCTATAATTGACTTCATATATAGAGGGGAAGTGACTGTAGGACAGGAACAGCTCGAGTCTGTCATCAGATCCGGAGAATCGCTTCGAATCAAAGGTTTGGTAGACATCGACAACAGAGAGAACACAAACACTTCGACCACTATTTCGAGGAAACGGAAGCGTAGAAGACATCGAAGAAAGTCTGCGTCCAATGAGAACCACAGGAATGAGCGACAGGAAGAGGAAGAGGAGGGCAATGATCCAATGAATTCATCCGATGATTACGTGAGCGAGTATTCAGACGGAGACCAATCCAGTCATTCACTAATCGGTACTCCAAATGATGTCATCGGTTCCCATACTTACAACGAAAGTGTCGGCGCCTCTGAAGGAGATATTGAGCCCTCGAGACTACTCGAACAGTCGATGATTACCGGAGATGTAAGTCATGGCTTAGTTTGTAATGATATCTCTGTTTATACTCTCCGATCCAATTGTATTACATTTAGTCATAACTTTATTTCATTCGTATACTCTGAGAGTACCGGTGCTTAAAAACTAAGATATCATCTGAAAAAATCATTATTACATTAATATATAAATTAAATGCTTTTCTTTATCTTATAATTAGACTCAAGAAAGTAATAGTATTAATCAGTACTCCTCCTCATCCACTCCTCATCCCATGTCAGCCGTGGACGACGACGGTATGCAAGCATTTTATAGTTGAATGCATTGAATCTAATTTATATTCGATTTTCATTTGAAAACATAGATATAAAACCGGTTTTATATAACGAACCAATTGGTCTAATATCACAAATCTCTTCAGCGCTCTCTCATGAGTGCAACTCTGAATCTAATCTCAATCATTCGGTACACGAAAACCTAACTTCAAATCTTCTATCGTATGACACGTCGGGCATACCTTCTATTCCGGGAACCAGTAATTCAAACGTATTCAGAACCCATTCATCTAATGGTAAGAATAATTCATTTGTTTATTAATTGTTAGGACATTCGAGAAAAATGTTAAAAAACGTATTATTAATCTCACAATCATTTCGATATAAAATTAATTAAATCTTTAAAAAAAATTTCGAATCAATAAATTTGATTCAACTTTGACTATAAATATATTTCAAGTTATTGTTAAATACAAATTCAATGAATCGACAAAACTATTTCGAATCGTTTAATTGAATGTTCAGATATACTAACGAATTGTCCGAATTAGACCACTACTGGTCATTTGGAACAAGCTTTTTGAGATACTGTTAGGTCTCACATATAATTGACATATTTAGGATGTAATGAGCTTTTTATTATTGAAAGATTCATTTGAGGAATAATTCTGGTAAAACGAAAGGACTGGTAATTCTATATCACACTAAGGGTAACGTTAAGAATCCTGTGATGAATTAGAAGACATATACCATATTTTCCCAAATATAAACCGCACCTAATTATTTGCAGTTTAAAAATTTATTTTATTGAATATATATATGAGTAAGGATGCGCAAAGGTCGAAAAGTCAGGGGTCTTAGGGACTGATAAAAGTCTCAGAGAGTATTCTTGCACAATTTAGTTAAAACTTTGATAAAATTCTGTTATTTTTCTAGGAATTTATACAATATTTCTCAAAATTGCTTATGTGGGCAATTAACAATTGAGTTTCCCAATCGTATGAGGGCTTATAGAATTGCATCAAATCTGTTGGAGTTAACCTGTTTATATAAAAGATGACGCAATTCTATTGGGAAACTCAATTGGTCGTTTTTTCTTAATCACAAGGAGTGAGACATGGAGTCTTTTGAGTATACCCCCCCCCCCCCTTATACAGAAATCATCCCTATATAGAAATATAAAATGGTATAACTGTTTATAAAATTCATAATTAGATTCTAATTGAATGCAATATAAAGATATTGTTGAATGCTATCATATCAAGTCTGACACAGAAAGTGAAGGATTATAGGTTTATATTTATAAAAAATCTTTATAAATCTAATAATCAATAAAATTTTGATTTTTAAAAATTACGTTTTCGAGTTAGAGAAAGAATTTTTATATTTGATTATAATATTCAACAAAAAATACTTATTCTCTGAACTTATAAAACATCGTATGATTTAATTATTGATAAACCCTCTGCTCTATTGAAATCAGAGAAACGCAAGTCCAAGTCGTCGACGTCGAAGAAGTCACTCCACTCTAGACTCAGCGTTCAGTCGGTATTCCATATCCGTCAGCAGCGCTTTCACTGCCATATCTGTCATCAGGGCTTCACAGCTAAACGCAATTTGCAGAGACATATGCAGATCCATAACTATTACCGGAATAAGTTTGAGTGCGAACACTGTCAAAGGCAGTTCTCGTGGAAACACACACTTAATATTCATGTGGAAAAAGCGCATAACATTAAGATTTAGATTAAATCACAGATCGATTGACATATATTTACATTTATTTTATTCATTCATTAGTTTATTGATTCATCCATTCATTCCTTCATTTATTGTATTTTATAATTAATTACATTTTTTCAAATAATTATTTTGTGAATTGATTTAACCAAAGAATTCTGTCTTTTATTGTAATTTATTTAAATAATTATAAGATTAGAAATCTTTTTTCAATTGAAGTCTTATTATTATTTATAAAGGAGGTTTCGGATTAAGGAATTGGGGGTTTTAGCAATCGAATATTGAATGGTTTTCAAGATAAGGTGAAAAATAAGAATATCCATTCAATATTCGAGTTTTACAATATTACCATTATCTTCCGAATGTGCCAATTAGTCAGGATAAATGTCATATTTGCTTAAATTGGTTAATTGTTTTGTCGAAATATCACATATGAGAGCAGAAGAGGTGCATATATAGACAGGTTAGAGTATAACAATTTATAAATTAATCAGAAAATCTGGTGAATTCATCACTTTCTCCAGCTCAAAAATAACTTTACCTTATATCTAGGCTTGGGGGGGCGGGGGTAAAATAGATTTTTGAAAATGTAACTTTTGGCCAAACTTACCTGTAAATCAAATTTTCAACAATTAATAACTTCAAAACCATAATAGATAAAATATGGTTCCTATTGTCAAATTGTGTCATTTCACCCCTCTATCTAATGAGTTGCTAGAAAACTCCAATTCCTTAATCTGAAACCCCCTTTATTATAAATTCTGACATAACATACAAACCGTTTTATTAGAAATGCATTTCCCATACAATTGCTAACTATTAATGTATTGAACAATTTTTGGAAATCAATAATTAATTATTAAACTTAACTCTTAATAATGAGTAAATATTTGTTAATTAGAAAATAATAGCATTGTTTGACACGATTTGCTGAAACATGTGAGAGATGTGTCCAAAATATCTTAAGTAATAAATTAAGCAAAAATCAGAACCAAATAAAAGGAACGGATTAAATTTATTTAACTATAAAATTATAAAAACAACTATAATATAATCATTAAGTCTAAGCAATCCTTATTAATGCACAAACATTATTAAGAGTTAAGTTTATTAGCTTTTAATTTGTTTCAATTAATTTCTCATTCAATGTATGTGTGAATGCATTCTTATAGAAGCGGTGCCTATATTTGTATATTTAATTGACCACAAATTGGCCACAAATCATAACAGACCTAAAGATTAGCCAAATGTGTGTGAAATAACTTAATTCTAATTAAACTGTAATTTCAGGTAAAACGACAGAAGGATATCAATGTCTCATATGTTTGAAGCGATTCGATGTTCGCTATAGTCTTATTCGACACATTAGAGTAATTCACGAACAGAAATGCAGTCACGTCTGCACTGATTGCGGCCGACGGTTCACTTGGAAGTCCGCATACCTGAGACATATCAATACGAGCTGTCATTTTAAGTCTAAAGCAAAACGTCCATAAAGTTTACGCTTTAATTAGAATTGAGTTAAATATTTGTAAATATTATAAAATTTTCATATAATTCAAAAGCACTTATATCTCAATCAATGATTATAGAAATAAAATATAAATATGTTTACAAAGAATTCGCACTTTCCTTAAGGAATTCTTAAGTTTAACTGTTATTAAACACTAAACACATGTAATTATTAATTTAATAAAATAACTGGACATTAATTTTATAAAATTTAATAATACTCTTTAAAAATTGTTTTTAAACTAAAATTATTTCAATTAGAAAATATACAGGAATGCGAAAAGGACAAAATGCCAGGGTTTATTTGGTCAAAATGTAATGGGGTATGTGATTAGTCAAAATGTAATGGGGTATGTGATTGGTCAAAATGTCATGGGGGTATGTGATTGGTCAAAATGTCATGGGGTATGTGATTGGTCAAAATGTCATGGGGTATTTGATTGATTAAAATGTCATTGGGGTATGTGATTGGTCAAAA
>JAQFXN010001176.1:0-16319 GCA_034693365.1 Liacarus xylariae
GATCCCTGGCTGGGTTGAAATCCCCGGTTGTGCAGGGAGAAGGTCCCCCTAAAAAGGGATTGGATAAAAAAATCCTTCGCAAGCTAAGTAGCTTAAGTATGATACGAACCACACATTAGAATTTATTAAAATCGATTATTTTAAACATAAATCTTAAATCAAACTTTTTTTGTTGTATAAATTCAGCTAAATATCAACGGAATTATGAGTAAAGATGAAAGGTGTTGAAAATGAAAATGTATTTTGAGAATAAACAAACCATTAAATAAATTTGAATGATAAGGGACTGAATTCTAGAGGTTCTATGGATCAAATGAACATATTCATTGATCAAATCTAATCTCTATCTGATATACATATCGTATGTAATATATGTCTGAAATTTATCGAATAACATTGTGTCAATGTTTCGCATTTATTTCTCAAAAAACTAATTTAAATTTCATATATTGGAGTTCAATAAACATTAAAAACATAAAACGATAGTAAAAAGTATTGTATTATATTGTAGGGAATGAATGAGAAATATATTTATTAGAAATATTATCATTACGTCTATCAGATTATTAATAAAATAAAAATAATTATTAATATCTGAAAACTTAACCAGAAACTATATTCATCACATTTCTACCGCTCTCTTTATATCTGACGTAAACACTTGAAAAATTGTTTAGGAAATCAATTTTTCGATATTAAAAAAAGCATTTTTGTAATTAAGAATAATTAGTCCTCTCATGAATTTGTTGTTAAGCAATAGATATGTTATAAAAAAATTAAAATTCATGTATTACCACAAAATTTTGTTCTAATGCTAACTTACATATTAAACTGAAAATGTTGAAAAAATTCAATTAAAATTGATAGAAATTAAAACAAAACAAACAAAAAAATTATTTTTTAATTCTAAATTAAATATAAAAATAAGAATAATTTTATTTCAATGAATTTAAAATTATTATTATCAGAGAGTTTCCTCAAAATCACGCCATTATATCAATACATATACTGTACAACAAATACAGGTTGTCTTTAATATTAATTTAGTGTATATAAATTTAGATTATATTGTTAATTCACGAAAATAATTTATAATATAATTTACTTAGTATTAGATTAGCAATTAATGCGGGACTCATAATAGGAATAGGAATAGGTAGGTATACAGAGTATACAGAATACTAATAATTTATATTTAATTTAATTGCTTAACAGCTAATATAAAATGATATAAGAAATCCTTGACTATAGACAGATAATCGTTACACAATTATTTCAGAAAAAAGTGGCGCAAATAGGTTTGGGGTTGGGTCTGGACATCAAAGTCCCTCAAAATATATTAAGTTTAATTTTTGAAACTTTTCTAAATCTAGATTTTCTAAATTAAAGTCAAGTTATGGCAAAAACATATTAAACTACACCCACCAAAGTCACCTGGTCATTCTATTATAGATCACGCCATACTCAGCCTAACATTCTCTCATGTATTCTCTATGTTAGACATTCTATCAGCAAATACTCTCATTTGTGTGATTAGAACATAGAATCAAATCAGTTATAGAAAAGAAAATTTTTGTTTTTAAAGTAATATACTTTTGTTTCAAATAAGTATTGATATTTAGTTCAAGGTGATCTTTTTAATAGTTCTCTTCTACAGATCGATAAATTTTTTGTTTCCAATTGGAAAATCTAAAATTTTCTAAGAACTCAATGCTATTTTAAATGATTGTACTGTATATTGATTTGTATCACTTTTATTACGCTTAGAGATAAAAATTAAGATTTTGATCTTGAGATGGAATAAAGATGTGAATTCAATGGAGTAACCCTTCAAATGTTTACAATTCGGTCACTATTTGAGTGCTTTAACTTTAACTTTAAACTTTAAGCCTTAAAGTCACGATGGCATAACTGTATGGCATAATTATGTTAAAGTGAACTTGAAGTTTAAATTATTCAAAATTATTTTTAAATAACTTTTAGCAAAGAATTTAATTATATCTATATTTTTTAATTTATAGCGGATCTAAATGCATTGATAACTCTCCCTGGCAACTTTTCATTGTAATTTCCTTTTAAATTGTTGCAAAGTTGCATTGTACATTATATTAACTACCTATATCAGAACTTAAATTACATAATTGGATTTAATAGTATATTTATTACAGTAAAACTTGTTTTGAAATTATAAAAATGTCGCTTTAGATAAAGATTTAAATAATTGGAGGATTATCATCTCTTCTAAATACTTTCTATTAATAATTCAGAATCATTTAAAGTAAAATTCTCACATTATTTTTACAAAAAATATATTAATTATTGGAGATTTTTTTTAGTTAATGGTTTGTTTGTTTAAAATAAAAGAATAAAAAGTTTTATTACATTATGAATATAATAAATTAATGTATGATTAAATGATTCAACACATTATTATTCTAATGACACAAACCAAAGTGAAATATAAAATTATTAAATATGTAAAATGCATTATTAGAAGCAATATTTTTTTTAAAATTAAAATAATGGTCATTTTGTAAAAATTTAATTTAAATCTGTTTTGATTTGACAAATGTTAGAGAAGATTAAATTTATCCTAGTTATTTTCATTATTATTACTTTTAATATCAAAGTAACAAACTAATATAAGTTTAATTTAATTAATTCAGCCAGGTTAGGAAGTGAACAAATCTAAAATAATATATCAAGAAACTCAGTTCAGTTAATTATATTATTATTAGCTAAAAAATTATTTTTAGAAATTAGATCAAAAGGGAATGAATAGAATTTAGAATATTTTTGAAAGTTGTGCAAATGTTTGCAGTGTTATCATTGAAAGAAAGCAAATATAAATATAAATTAATGACAAAGAATTTAATTACAAAAATATGTTGGAATGACTGCAATTTCAGATGTTTTACTCGCATTCGGATTATATGATTGGAATTCATAAAAATAAAGTTCTATAGCTTTGGTGATCAGACCACAAATGAATGGATCGTACGATAGATCAAGAATATAATGAAATAATAGAATGTAATCACAAATTACTGTTACGATTGAAATAAAAATAAATTTTAATTGCATTACAAAATGTTTAGGAAAGTTCATAAATGCGTTCAATCAGATATTTATTTTTATCAGGACTTCGGCGACAATTGATTCATAGCTTTTGTTTTATTGCAAACAAAAATATTTTTATTTTCCTAAACTTTATTCCCCAAAAAGACCTCAAATCAGTTTTCATTGTCTTTTTAGGAGTTTTTATAATTCCATAACTTTTAATAAGACTTGAACTTCAAATATGAGAATAAAATTTTGTTTTGCTTTTCATAAACATTTACATAAAATATGTCCTAATCCTTATCAGACGGTATTTCCTAAAATACAGTCATTTCTCCAATGATTACTCCAAACAGTTTTTCAATGAATCATTCAATTAATGATGAGATAAGAAAACTTTCAATATATTCAACATTGAATTGAATTTCAAAATCATTGAAAACGGAATGGGATTTCAAATAAAACGAAACAGTTTTATAAAAATTCGAGTATTTTATTAAATTTTGAGAACAATTTACATAAACAATACATTTTCAAAGATATAATACAGGAATTTAAACAAAAGTTTGGTTTTTAACTTAAAAATATTAATATAGATCTAAGATTCGACCTGTTCTATATATTGGTTGGTTATATAGTCGGCAGCTTTGGTAAAGTGCTCTAAAATGCCATATAAGGAGTGCAAGTGGTGTATAAATTGATCGGTCAATTGAGTGGAATTTTGTCTCTTTAGGTCAAGACTGCCGTCGTTTTCCTGTCCATTAAGACTTCCCAAATCGGAACAACTCGACACTCGAGATGACTCCAGACTCGGCTCACTTACGGTCGATGTTTTCCTCTCATCGATCGAAAGTTGATGAATGATAGGCGCCGTAATCACCGATATCTTCCTCTCCTTAAGAGTGTTCTCTTCTCTGCGCTGAACCAATGCTTTAGATATTTTGCGTTTAGGCGTAAACACACTGTTATTGATCTCTTCGTGAAGATGTGGTTCAAAGAGATCATTCTTAACGGTGTTAATCATACGAAAGTATTGGAACAGATCGTCGTTCAGGGGATTCTGCGGATTCTCCAGATCTCTCAGCCTCGATGGTATCAGTACTACTCCATTCATCTCTTTAACCGAATCAATAAAGTTTTCAATGATATGATTGTTGTATATCTGTTGGTCTTCTGCCGTAAACTTTTGTTGTTTAATAAATCTTTCAGAAACGCTGGGAAACATTGTATAAAAATTGGTTTAAATAAAAGCTCAATAGAAATAAAACTCAACAAAAACTTTTTTGCAATACAAGTATTAATAAATACAAGTTTTAGTAATTACTTTAAAAAACTATTAAATCTATAAAAAGTAAAGCAATAATAATTATAAAACCTTTTCTAATAACATGAGTTTAAACTAAATTATTCTCTCAAATGATTTGCAGATTTATATATACCTAAAACATATACTAATATTATAGTTAGTCAATACTTAGTAATTATCTTATCTTTAAATATGAGAAAATAATGTATACAACAAAGTATAATTCGGAAAAGTGTTCATATAATGAATGATAGGATGTATTATGATAGAAAGAATGTTTAGTATATGTACTGTTACTTTAGGCAACAATAATCACAAGTGGCGAATATGATGGTGTGATGTTTAGACACGAGATCAAGTCTATCCACGTTGGCACTGGCTGATATGACTTCCGATCAGCTTATGCTCTACCTATTTCGCATTCAATCTATGTTACATATACTTTATATCCTGTGCTGCACACTCTATCATTCCAACCCCCTCCTCTATTATGCTTTTTTGGATCAAGAATTTTTGTCTATTAACTTATGAATGATTTTCTCTTCTCATGTTTATTGTCGAGTAATACGACTGTATGTCTTCGTTATCTCTCTTTACTTTTACTGATTATTGATGTCTATTTCACTCATTACTGTATTTGACAATTAATATATTGATTATTCTTTATCACTATTTCTATGACTATTCATATACAGTACACATATTCATATTCCGGCCCAACGATATACACTAGGAGTTCATAATTAACTGTTTATTCGTCGATCCAATTCTAATTAAGATCGATTAATTCTAGATTTATTGGATGGCTTTATCTATTCTCATATACACTATATCTTTATTTTAAGAAATCCCATCTAAATTCATCTTTTCTTATCTCTTACATCAAACCCAATACATAGTTGAGTACTTTTTTTACGAGAGAAATACTACTAAAGAGAGATATTTTACCCGAAAATCAAAAATTATTGCTGTATTTAATACTGTAGGGGAAAATGATGGGAAGCATGGAATTCGTTGTTATTTTAGCCATTCATGAATTGTATTTAAGAAATAATACAGTATAACGAATAGGAAATAATGATTACTTTAGGAAATACAAGTGATTTATATTTCTAGAAATATTATTTTTTACTGTAATTTTATAATTGTTTTTCTCAATGAAATTAATTTGAATAAAAACAAGCAAATTATTTTATAATTTATTAAATACTCACTTTGTTTTGGTTTTTTGAAGGTTCAAAGAATAGCCTATTGATTTAATTTGTTTCTAGATTATTCCAGAGTGAATAACAAAACCGATTTTAAAATTTGAACTTTTTTTTATAAGAATCTTAAAAATGAAAGTCCAAGCAATTAAAGCATCCGGTAATTTATTTTTTGATTGATATTTGGTTTTCATACTCAGCCAGAGCTATTTCCGACAATCTTTTTAGTACCTAGAAGAATATTTCAATAAAATATCTACTCAATAGTATTTTAAAGGTTTTATATTTTGTAACGTATTATTTAACAGAATTTCTATAGAAAAGACTAAATGATCCAATTTATTAGAATTTTGACGAGTGACATGTGCATTTATAAAAATGTTTGCATGTTCAAATTGTTTATTGTATGGCAGAAAAAATGACGTATAATTGTTAGAAAAATTGTTTAATGAATTAAACAATTTTTAATATAAAGTCTTGGAGATTCGAGAATTGACTACTTGTGAAGCTTTTCTATAATATCCATATTTAGTCCAATATTAATATTCAGTTTATGATTTAAACTTAAATAATAATCGTTGAATAGTTTTTGAATCTTTTATCTTCATTTTCATTGTAATAGAAATTATAATAATTTTATTTAAGTTTAAGTCTAAAAAATTGAACATTAATATTTGACTACATATGGATTGTATAGAAAGGCTTCACAAGTAGTCCATTTCGAATCTCCAAGACTTTATATTCATTGTGTCTCAACATTTTCAGAATAGTTGATAGGATATGGTTCCCGGACAAAACATCGCGCATAAAACATCGAATGACAAAAACATCGAAAAATAAGATATTGTTGAAAAAAATTTAAATATTGTCATAGAAAGGGGGGATACTAAAATAACGATAAAACTAAAAAAATTACCTTGCATTGAAAAATAAGGGAAATATTCTACAAAATTATCGAGGTTGGGTGTATTTTGATTATTTCTCTATAAGATAAATAGTTCTAAAAAAGTAAATTAACAAAAGCTATATTTTATATTAATCCTAAAAATAGTAACAATTAATTTTTATAATCTTTTAAACATTCTTTTATTTTTTGATGTTTTTGTCATTCGATGTTTTATTCGCGAGGTTTTGTCCGTCGATGTTTTTGTTCGTGTTGTTTTGTCCGGGAACCATAATTAGGACAATGTTAAATGTTCCGCAATTTTTCACAAATCCCTTTAATTTCTATCGACAGTAAAAATAATTACTATTTTACTAATAAAGCGCTAAGAAAGTCAATTGAAATATCTATTCATATTGAATACTCAAATCTCAACTTTTTTAAACATGATGTTTGTCAGCAATATTTTATACACGCGTTAATCAGAGTTTTCTCTCAAAGCTATTGCCAAACTTTACGTTCTGTTTTGTTTTAATCTCAATGAAAACATCTAAAACTAAACTCTTATTAATCCAGTATAATTTTTATAAAAGATGATAAAAAATAAGCAAAATTTAATAAACTTGTTTACGTTTTTAATGGATTCAAATAATTTCAATAGATTTACATTTAGAGAATTTACAGAATGAATACTGTTTTACACCATAAAGAATAAATGTTTGGTCTATATTATAGAGTAATTAATGGAATCTGATATTTAAATCTAAAGCAAATAATTTCTAAGTGGGTATATACAGACACATAACCACACCCCTCCTACATTACTGCCCCATGGGCTTATTCGGTATATTTACTGATCTTCGTTTTCGAGCAGGTGGAAATTTGAAAATCGGTGGGCAATATCTGGCAGAGGGGAAGAATTCAACATTTCTGAGACTTTCGGTGGCAGTTTGGGGCAGGAATTATACAATGGGTTGAATCTAGTATTTTAATTAAATAACTTGTAATAATTTGGTTTTTCTTTAATATTTCAATTATAAATCTTTACTAATATATCCAAAGACCCCCAAACAGTCGCATTCGATATTATAATAGAGTATTTGTTAATCATATTTCTAAATAAATCAATTGAATACAATCAAAAATAAGCAGTGGTTGTGCTGAACATGAGTCAAAATTCAACTTTTTGGGTGTCCTTGCACATTATTATTCCGGTCTTTTCGGGCAAGTTTTACATCTGCCCAGAGTAAATTTTTCAGATTCGTCGGGCATTTCCCGCAAACGAAGATCAGTAGTATATTGTATGGACGGTCGAAAAATTTAGTAGTTTTTTGAAATTCTAATTCACATCCAATTATAATATGAATAAAAAATTTTATTCACTGCTATTAGAATTAAAATAATTGCAAAAATAAACATTTTAGTTCACATAATATAAGTTTCTACTCCATGGGTGGCTTCTAAAACAAACCACTGCTAATTACTATTAGGGTATAAACCGTATACAAACATACCCTCTGCACAACTTTGTCTAGAAAAAGGTCGGAAAGAGTACTAATTCTATTAAATATTTCAAAATATATTTTTGTTTCAACTGTTTGGTCAGCCCTGGAGTGCAGTCATTGCAGAATATCATTGAAGAGTAATTAGAAAAGACAACTATTAATACATACCGTGTGATGAGTTATAGGTGATAGGGATAGAGTACCAGCGCTGGCAATCAATTCATCAACGCTGGCACTAATAGGGGTTCCATTAGTCAAAGGATTGATTTTAATACGAATTTTTCGTTCTTTTTCGTCTTCAGAATCGGAATCAGAACTCGAATAGAAATTATTGTCACAATTGGTTTGATTGGAGACAACATTTGGCCGAATTATATATCCCTCGTCGTCGAGCACAGGGGCTGTTGTCTCACCACTCGTGTGGCTATCAATAGGCACATCAATACTATTACTGTCTTTCGTGTCAATACTATTATTATCTTCTTTTGTGAGAGAACTTTCGGATTTTTTCTTTTTCTTCTTTTCCTTAATCTCTTTTCCTCTCTTACTCTTCAGAAACCCTTTGAGAAATGAGTGAAGAGTTGGAAAAAACAAATTAATTAAATATTCAAATAATTTTTGTATAAAATATTTGCAAAGTTAGGGTTTGAGGGAAGAGAGAGAACTAATTGGCGCTACAATTGTGGGAAATGAAGTTGAACTGCAATAACAAGAACTGAATTACTGAAAACACGGCTCGTATTCGTAGTCCATGTTCGGGGAAATACATGCGAAGTGACTAAAGAATAAAAATAATATATAAAAGACTTTCAACAAAATTAATTATAGTTGACAATAAAATATAAAAAGGAAATTTACGTTATTTTAACCCAAAAAACTTACACAAATATTATTAAAATAAAGTTAAACATGCGTTACATTACATGCAATTTAAATATTATTTCTTGTTATGTTTATTATTTCAGATCAAATCAAACATATATTGTAACCAAAAAATGAGAACCAAATCAAAAGAAAACCAATAAGTGCTTAAAATTAAAATCATAAAAATGAATAAACGATTTTCTCACAATTTTTATGATAAAAACAGTGATGCGGAAATATATATGAGCGGAGTATATATATATATATATATATATATATATATTGCAACAGCAGTTTTAACGTTAAAAAGAACTTTAAATTTTACAGAATTTCAGAAATTAATTGATTTTCTCAAGAGATCTTTGATAAAAGAGGAATATATGCCTGAGCTTTGACACATCTATAGATTTGTCGGACAATAACCGGTGGTGTAATATATACCGGAATACCCATTATTCCACATCACTGTTGAGATGAAGTGATAAAATAAATTAACTAAAAGATAGAATGAATGTGTTTTGGCAAACGAGTCATCACTTGTAGTGAAAAAATAATGAATGTTTAGTTGTTTTGTTTTTTATTTGAAATTAATTAATATGTAATGAAATGACATTTCAATGATTACATTTCGAGGCTCTAATACTGTTACGAAGCGATACGAAATCTGATTTGATGTTTGGGGAGGATTTGTGATGATCTCTCATCAGTTTTGGGGTATTTGGGGCGCAGTTGGAGTCAAACCATTTTTTACTATTCATTTGATTGCAGTCGCCTATGGAGTGGAGAAGAATCAAAACACAAACACATTTTAATTAACGTTCAATCACTAGTAATGACGACTTGAATGGCAGTAATGACCAAACCATGGAATGCAAAACAATGAAAACTACGCAAAAATCCTGTTATTTGTTATCAAAATAAGTAATTAATAAAAAAACCAGAATTTTCATAATTACTCCCACGAGAAAAAGTGATTTTCCAGGAGTTCTCATTTAGTCTGCTTATGACTAACCTATATATCAAAATAGAGACTAAAACCTCTAATATTTTAAAATATAAAACCTATTGAAAAATGTCTTCTTTGGTCAGAAAGATTGTATGTCTAGTCCTCTGGTCTATTGGTCACCACTGCTAACCGTCAGTTCACATACCACTACTGCAATCAATACCGGCGCTGGAATTGGTTACTCGAAAAATATCCAAAAGCGATGCAGTCGTGCGCCGGGAATAGGGTTTACTTTTGATATTATGGCGATTATTCTGATTATATTTACCTTCTTTTTTTACCCCTTTGTCGCCACCATTTGTGGATAAGTCTAACAAATCATTTGGTGTTTTGATTGCATTCAGTGCTGATGTTATGTCTGTTTCTTCAAAGTTTATAACATCTATTAAAACAAAAACAAATGTAGAAAAATAAATTGTTTTGTTATCACATCTCAAGAGACGAGTTGTAAAAATATTATGTAGTCTTAAAACAATATAACAATTCAAAAAGTGAAAAGAAGTGGAACAGAGAATTAAATAAAAAGATTTATCAAACAATTAAAAACTTTATATAGAAATAAATTAAAGTACAGTAAATTAAAAACTCAACACTAATTAGAAATCCTTTTTCGCCTTATTTTCAATGTTTGTATTAAAAAATCAATTTCTATTTTAAGATTATTTCTGCACAGAATTCAAGTTTTACAACAAATTAATTCATATATTCATTAATGATAATTACTTTGAGTAATCTTTTCGAAAACAGATTTACATTTTACTAATTAACTGTTGGATTAGTGCTTAGATTAATCTTTTAAGCTTATTAGAGGGGATATGCAGATGGACTGTAATTAGCTTTTAACTAATCGAAACAAAATTAAAATGAATATTCTGTTACTAATGCATCAAAAGTGAAAACAGAATATTACTTAAATACAAGCCTAAGGACTCAAATAATAGTGTTTGGGCTAAACATCTTCATTCACATTACAGAGAATATACTTGAATTCTGTGTTGTTATGAAAATAATTTAGCTACGTTTATAATTTAATCTAGCAACTATCACACAGTTAAACTCCAATAACAGAATCTGTAAAATAGATTAAAATATAAAAGCTTTTGAGCCAGATTAAAGCGTTTCAATTCTTGACTTAATATTCAATAAAAAAAATTATAATTGTTTTTTATAACCACAAGATTATAATCTCTTTTGATATGCATTTAATTCTTATAATGTGTTTATTTCAATAATCATTTCTGTCATGTGATAAATAACAGTTCGCTTGAAAACAATTGTCTAAATGTCCACCACTTAGTGGTAAACAAAACTGAATTCGCAATACTTTTGCATAATTTTCACAATTTTAAAGACAATCGTTTATTTAGTTTAAAATACAGATTCGTGACAAACCTGGTCTTTCAGAGCCGGTGCTCTTGCTATTAACAAATTGTTCGAGTAGTTTATTAACAGTCATTTCATTGCAGCTTTGTTTGAATTCCAGATGCACCTGACCTATCAATGCGTGCCCACTCTCTAACACCTGATAATAATTAGTTAGAAAATCTTTCATTTGCGTTAAGTGCTGTTCTTCTATTTGTTGGAAATGCTTTAAAACAAATGATTAAAAAACAAATTCATTAAATATATAATTATAACAAAAGTATTTGATATTTTGTGAATTAATGAACGCAAAAACCAATTGATTGTGTCGTGAGTTCTCTCTTTTCTTTATAGTCATTAGAGTCTAATCATTAGACGTAAAGAAGATTCAATAGATTTTATTTTCACGACTAATGCTTTAAATTCAGATTAATTTCTGTTCAAAGTCTCGAATGTGTGGAAAAAAGTTGAGAAATTGTTAAATTGTTTTTTGAAATTCTATACATAAAAAGCAGAATATTTTGCTATTGTATGAGAAATTCTCTGAGGATTGTATGACAATAATAGCAACTCCTATACCCAAACCGTTATTTTAAAGCAAATATTTAGTTCAGTTTTAAACTGAAATAAATAGATCACGAAAGGGCACTTATGGTTAAGGGAAATTTTGGAATTAATGAGTTTGATCAATCTCATTCTATAAAGGTTATAAAATGACACACTATTCAACTTGGAACCATATTTTTATCTCTTATGGTTTTCGAGATATTGATTTTTGAAAATTTCAAATACTGGTAAATTTGGCCAAAAGTCACATTTTCAAAAATCAATTTAACCCCCGCCACCCAATCAAAAAAATCTGAAAATTATTTTGTAGGCTACATATAAGGTAAGGATGTTTTTAAGATAGAGAAAACTGTGACTTAACGAGATTTTTTGGTAAATGTATAAATTGGTTTACCTTGTTCCTAACGTATATCTGCTCGTATGTATACGTATATGCACTCTCCACTAAAATGAAAATTCGAGAAAAAATTAACTAACAAATTTAAACACTTGAGCCATGAATCTATCCTAAATGTCACATGTTGAAACTAGTGGCAATATTTTCAAACTCGAATATTCAATTATGTTCTTGATGTTCATATTATCTCAAAAATAATTAAATATTCGAGTTTGAAAATATTGCTAAGTCACAGTTTTCTCTAGCTTAAAAACATCCTTACCTTATATGTAGCCCACAAAATAATTTTCACATTTTTTTGATTGGGGGGAGGGGTTAAATTGATTTTTGAAAATGTGACTTTTGACCAAATTTACCAGTAAATGATATTTTTAAAAATCAATATCTCGAAAACCATAAGAGATAAAAATATAGTTTCAATAGTTAATACTCAGCTTTTTATAACCATATCAAACCTTGAATTAGAATAGCTATATAAGTTCGTCAAGTACGGAGTCAAATATTGATTTTATGTATGTGGAAAGCATCTCATTATTCGACTAAAAAAATTTTTACCTAGTTTATAGTTACCCCTTTATAAAAGTCATTAGTCAAACCAAAATTAGAATATGGCTGTATTATGTGTGGATTTACATATGACACACATCTAGAGCATCTTGTAAAAATTCAAAAATTATTTGCGAGGGTTATAACTGATTCCAATAATTTAGCTCATAGTTTACCGATATTTAAAAGATTAAATTGGATTTCAATTAAAATATGCGATTAAATATCAATCAGTTATATATATATATATAAAATTATCAACAGATTAGGCGTTATCTATACAAATGAATTACTGGAACTGAATACGAATAGAAGAAGTGCCAGAGCTGGTCGAGACAACTTTATAATTAAAATACCTACAGCTCAAAAATTATCTCGAAAATACAATTTTTTGTAAGGGTGTGAGAATTTGGACTTTTTTGTAATAGATTCCCATTGCATTGGACGCTCCCTTCCACTAGATTTTAATTAATTCCTATGCAATGAAGATTCCTATCCTATAGATTTGTTTGATGCTATGGGTGGGTGGAAGGAAAGACAGCTGAGCGGTAATCATATACCTAATACTGAAAAGATGTGTATAGGGTACAAATGATTGAATATAAAGTTAATTTAGTTTTACTGTTATCTGATAACTATCTAATACTAATATTAGTCGTATTACACCTTATTTATACTGTGATTTAGGGATTCTCAATGGGGAGGGTATACCTAAAATCAAGAAACCTCTGTGATGAAGAAAAAACCAGCAATTTTTAATCTACCTGCCTTATTGAAATATTCTGTGAAATTCTTCTGAATTCATAGAAAAATAACAGTATTTTGCATAGGTCTTTAGGCTATTGTATTAAAAAAAACTTTCTTATTTCAGTTTTGTCAGTGCTAATTTTGCATTGATAAATTATAAATTTATATTGAATACAGAAATTTGAACACTAGAGGGAAACATATGAATCTTTCTTAAAACTTGGTGAACTGGACTAACTTGGTTTCTAAAAACTCTAATCTTCCTATTTTTAAAAAATACTGCCCCTGATTGATTTCTTAAAGTGTAAACTACCTTAAGTTAATTATTTCGATGATATCTCAACTCTAAGGTGCCCTATGCACTATCTGAGTCTGACCACCCCTAGTATATTGGTTTTACACCGTTACCTGCACAAAATTTATACTGGATTCCGTAGCCAGGCCGGCCCAGGCGCAGGCCGAAGCTCATAGAGTCCTGACTTGTGATATTTTGAGCCTAGGTTCGTGAATCCTAGGTCAGTGATTTTCGGGCCTGTGCTCATCACTATCTATTTTTATTTAATTATATCTAAACTTCAATTGACCCTCTACTATTAAAAAAGTGTTATGCCTTCAGAGTAGTGTTGCCAAATAGAATTCCTCAATTCCTGAATTGAACAGTAATTAATACTAAAAATTCCTGGAGATTTCCTGGAGATTCTTTCCTGTAGATCTTTATTGAGGGTTAAATAATATTAGTTAACAAATCTATATTTCTGAGAAGATTTCGCTGCATTTATACAATTATTGTTATATACAGTAGTTTTTAAAATTAATACAAGAGTGAGAAAAGTTATTTTAAATACAAATTTCTGCTCGAATTGATCTTATATTCATTATATTTCTTTCATTCGTCCTAACTATCCTGTCCACTAAATACTCTTTCGACGATATCATTTCCAACCGGAATAGCCATAACTGTCTCAACAACTTTAGTCAAATTTTGTAACTCAAATACTGTCAATATTTTGCACTACTTAGAAATAGAACCTAAATTTGATTAACTTTTATTTAATTTAGACAATAAATTATTTAAATTGAAGAACTAATTAAAAAGCAAATCCTTATCTATATTTATATATGATTTCTCAGATATTTCGACAATACTTTCAAATATTAATTCTGAATCCAAAATAAGTGAAGAAAATAATTTAAAATGCGATTCAGAGAATTCAAAATGTTTGTTCAAATAATCAATTTTTCTTTTATGTACTAATTTAGCATTATTTGTAAGTTCAGTTATACCTCGATAACTGAAATATTTAATTTTGTCTTGACGTCACATTCCTGGTGGTTGCAGTCTCCAAGAAAGACCCCAACCTGGAGACTGGAGAGCAACACCAATTCCTGGAGAATCCAGGCCATTCCTGGAGGTTTGAGAACCCTAGTTTTTGGTGAGTTATTGAACACCCCGCTCATTCGCCTGACCTGAATCCTATAGAAAACCTATTTATGATTCTGAAATATAAATGCAAATCTATTCGTACACTTAAACCAGAATAATTGTTCGCAAAGATATGAAAAAGTGGATATCATCGATAAGGATATTCAATTAATTCATAATTTAGTTTTATCGATGAAACAACGATATAATATTGTAATTGCTAATTCCGGTGGAATTACCAAATGTTAACAACTGTATTAAAAATATATTGAGAAATAAAACATTATTGATTAATTGATGAAATATATTAAATATTCAATATTAATGAATCATAATCTTAAAAAGCACTAACCAAATGTCTAAACCCTAAATACTCTATTTAAAAAATTATTAAGACATAAAAAACATTATTGATTAACAGTGATTTCCTTTAGTCTGGCAGTTAACACGTGACATGCCCTAGTGTACATACTAGTACAATACAAAATATTGTACACTTGGGCATGTCACGTGTTGACTGCCAGACTAAAGGAAATCACTGTTGATTAACAATATATGGACAACTGAGTGAAGGCCGGATATTGTGGATAAAATAAATTCTGGACGACTGTATTAATAAGATATTGATATTTAATGTTTGGTAATTTAGAACATTGTAAGTAAATTGTAGTAAATTGGCTCAAATTTATGATTATCGTAATATTGTTCAAATTCATCATGTTTGTAACAATGTATATATTTGTAAACCACTTACAAAAACTAGGCACTGTATATATGACACACTTCTGGCCATTGCCGTTGGGATCAGGTCGGCGCTGACCATTTATCACAGAAGAATTGTTAGGACATCATTAGTTGCTCCGTGAATATAGGTTTATAAAAAGATGCATTATAAATACAATTTTCCAAATTTACACCACCGCAAACCCCCCTTAACATTGCCATTGGCAAAAAATTTTAATTAAATAATTATCAGTGCACATTATAGAATAGAATAAGTGAAAGAACTAAAAAGTTGGTCAAAAATTTAGATTTCACACCTTGTTAATTGTAGAGCTGATAGAGGTCTCAGCGATTTATAAAATCATATGATTTCAATATACACTCAAAAACATGGAACGGGCTGTTACTAAGTGCCTGTTCAGAATGCGATACACGCTATACACGCAAACCCCGGTTACTCCACTCTCGCCAACAGTCCTAAGAGTTTATTATTGAGTGATAGCCTTCTATACGGGCTGTCACTACTGTATTCTGGGATCAAAAACTGATCCAAATATTCAACTCTGGCCACAATCGATACCTATTCTAATAGATCAAACACTAATAGACTTCCAGTCAATCGTTGGGCAGTACTTCTTCTATTCTTCTGGGGTTTCGTGTAGACTCTCAGAGGTATGAGGATTGGCGCTCATAGGCTGTCTCTTACAGCACAAGAATAGACACAA
>JAQFXN010001177.1:0-16318 GCA_034693365.1 Liacarus xylariae
ATAAAAATGTCCTTTATTCCACTGTCTTTTCAGGAGTAGTATCTCAAGATAAGGTCTGATCTATACAGTATTACAATATTTTTTTATGAAATTAAAATTATTCCATTTTTATTCTAATGCTTAACTTACAGGATCTAGAGTACCCATGTATTATTTAGCTGCATCCAATTCAAGGGTTGTTGGTGCTCTCACAGCATTTTTCATAGAAGCTCTCTGTAAAACATTTGACATTAAGCATGATAAATTCTGGTTAATCGGATATGGCTTTGGTGCCCATATAGTGGGATATGCTGGAAAGCGATTGATTAGTCCAAAAGTTGCCAGAATCACAGCTCTTGATCCGGCGGGTAATTCTTAATTATATTAAATAGAAATAAAAATGTAAATTTTATTTTTAAAAAGCCCCTTATAGTTTTTTCTGCTTATATGAATTTTCCAATCTAGCTTTCTTAATTCTATCATATGTAATGTAACTATTTCAAAAAATCTATCTATTATGTTCAATAACAAATATAACTTCATTGTGATCATTTTACAAACCCATAATTAAAGTAATTGATTTACTGTCTAATTAGGTCCTGGGTTTACATTTAATCACAAGGATAAGCATATAGATATTGACGATGCAGAATTTGTAGATGTCATACATACAGATATTGGCAAATCATTTAGTGAGGGTTTGGGAACTGACATACATTGCGGACATTTTGACTTTTTTCCAAACGGTGGTATAATAAGGCAAAAATTTTAAAATATAACTAAAATTAAGAAATCATATTTTTACATCAGGATATACTCAGCCTGGATGTAATCAATCAATGGCTACTGGAAATATAATTTTTTCTATATATAAACGCGAACATAAAACATGCTCACATACAATGGCATATATACTTGCAAGCAATATAGGTTATAATTTTAACTTGATAACAAGAATCTAGTTGATATTGAATCTAGTGTATATTGTTAATTACGTAATCCAGGTTCATCAAATAGTAAATGTGTGCCTGTTGCCTATCATTGTGACAATTATGAGACATTCATTGAAGGTCGTTGTGCTGATTGCAGCAATGGAAAATGTCAGCCTATGGGCCTAATGCCCAGCTATTGGAATAGCAATAAGGCAGACACGACTAAAACAAAATATCAATATTATATCATTACTGGTGACAAAGAAGACTATTGCTGTAAATATAAGTTTAATCATTTACCAATAAATTGGTTCAAATAAAATAACTACATTTCAGTGTTAAACAAAATTAATATTTCATATTTTAGCACAATTAACAATCTTTACCATATTTGATTCAACGGGTAAAGAACCTTTCCCAAAGCTGGCCCCAAAAGTAGGAGTGTGGACATTATAAGTCCAAAAGCCACTGGGGCGTATCAAAATAGCTAAACATTCCATTCACTCTTTATTATATGTTCAGTTAATATGAATGTCACAAAAACTATTTTGAAGTTCTTAAGCCTAAGAAACATTTTGCCAAAATAATGTCTTAATTGAGTTTAAGACTTTAAAAGAAAATTATGAGGTAATGAACATCCGAACAACTTCTTATCATAATGTACCCCACATTATAAATCATAGAATATATTTCTGTTTTCCCCCGTTTAACCTTGACGCTATCAAATTACTCCCTTACTTTATCAGACATGCCAATTCTACTTTTTAGGCTCTACACTAATCCGATTAGTAAATCTGACTAAAAATATTAGTTCCATTGTGTGATTTATGTTTCTTTTTTCCAATTATTTCCTATAATCTTAATATAATTCATTAGAGTAACAATATTTTCTGTATTAACATATAATATCTATTTGATATTTCATCATTATTATGTTATTTTATACCTCCACACAAATAATCAAATGTCTTATATATCCAGGTCTCCTACTTTTTTTAGATTTTTAAAATTCTCTCCTAGACAAATTACAATCGCTACAGATTTTTGCCTAGCAGAGAAATTACTAGTAATGATGTCAACTATATGAAAATATAAAAATTTCCAAAATGAAACGGACTGCACTTCTATAGGGGGCGGGAGAAGTACTATGGTGGAAATATAAAGTGATACACCTATTTGCATTCTATACATTATATTTATATCACAATATTTAAATTAAAAATATCAAACATGTTATTAGTTTCAATTTTTGATTTATGAATTCATTTTTGAAATTATTAATTTGAGTAATGAGATGTGGAAATAATGCATTGGATGTAAATACGTGTATCACTTTATAATTCCTAGATAGTTCTTTGTATAACGATTTAAAAGTTTTACATAGTTGCAAAATTAGATTTTAATGTTAAAAAAATTTGATACAAATTTCAATTGGCGTAAAAGTATCAAGTGATGTATTACTTTTGCTTAATACTGTATATTAAATATATTTATTTAATACATTTTAAACCATTTGAATTTAAATAGTATATCATTATCAAATCGCACTTCACCTAACGGATGATTCCGATCACACATCAGGTAAACATAATAGTTTATTGTAATATATAAAATAAATCATAAATGATCAGGCTATATTGAGGAAATTTCAATTTCACATATTATACATGATACAATTTTTAAAAGACTATTTAATTCTTTGATGATTAAACGACTAAATCGATAGATTATTATATTACTTTCTAATCAGTGATGGCTGAAAAAAATCCAGGGGATCTAACTTCCAGGGGTTTTTTATGGGACCAATATCGAAAAAATTTCTAGGTAACCCCTAAGTAGTAAATTTTTGAAATTCATTCTGGGAAGCCTAACAAAATTTTGTAAAAATAGCGTTTTGGAATACTAAGTGTACGAAATAATTAAAAGCTGAGGCATTAAATAACAAGATAATAGAAATCTCTAGGTGGATTTTGTAGCTCTATTGATGAGTAGTATTGACTATAAATTTTGCCCCTCTAACATATCTAGTATTTATTTTATAATCTTTTTAAAAAGTTTTGATTTTTGGTACCAATTAGGACCATTTTGTAAATAATGATAATAAGACCATAATCTTTATATGAAAATGTTAAGTTGTTGCAAAATTAACTTTACTAGTGTGGCTGAAAAATACACAAGTGACGTTTTAAATTATTTTGCTTAGTTCACAACAACAATGCTGGTCTTGACCTGTTTATAATTTAATAACGTGCATCTGAAGCACAACCTAGGCATTACACGCATCAAATTATATTTTGACTAAAATTTCTTCAATAGTATCGCTATGCAAAACAAATGTCCAAAAATTGTACAATTTTCACACTAAAATGCATTTTCAAGATGTTTTTTGAAGGTCTGTAGAATAAATTCTAGATATGTCAGAAATATAAAATTGATAGCCAAAGATAATGCTTAATAGGGTGACAAAACCGTTACAAAACATCGAAAACAAAACATCAGGACAAAACATTGCGGATAAAACATCGAAAACAAAACATCAGGACAAAACATTGCGGATAAAACATCGAAAAATAACATAATGTTCAAACGATTATAAAAATTAATTGTTACTATTTTTTAGTATTAATATAGAATATAGCTTTTGTTATTTTATTTTTTTAGAACTATTTATCTTATAGAGAAATAACCTAAATACACCCTTGTGTCCATTGAAAAATATGTCCCTTGTTTTTCAATCCAAAGTAATTTTTTTAGTTTTATCGTTTTTTAGTACTCTCCCTTTCAAAGAATAAGATATTTTTCAATTTTTTGTCAATCGATGTTTTTGTTATTCGAAATTTTGTTCGCGTTGGTTTTTCATTCGATGTTTTTTGCTTTCTATGTTAAGTCTGGGAAACAACAAACCCTCAATAGAAATTTCAGATATCTTTTTGTTTTATGTCTTAACTTTAAAATATTTCGTACACTTAGTATATATTTGATATAAAACGGAATTTTAAACACTTTTTGTTAAAAAGATTAACTGTATAATTTAAGAGTTTATTTGGATAACCATAGTTTATTTTACATTAAAACAAACAGGCACAATGATAATTTATATCAAAAATATATCTTGTCAAATAATTAAAATTGTTGCATTCTGAATTAACAGGTCATTTCATCTTAAGCTTATTTACCAAAATAGATGAACAAATAAAAGAATTAAAATTTGAAAGAATAATGACTAATACAGAGCCTGGACATATTCATACACTATTAGATACATTTGACTTTAAACTGGACAAAATTGAAAAGTTGCAAGTGGAATGGAAACGATTTGTTACAAAAGATAAAGAAGGTTCCTGGGTTAATAGAGGCCACAAATTAGAAGTGCCTATTATTGAAGTTAATTTCATGAGTCATATGGATCAAAGGTGATTTTTTATTAGCAAGTTTAATCCTATAATATTTTACTTGAATTTGCAAAAAAAGAGATGTGTGAGAAATCGACATGAGTTTTCGAAAATATCACTCTTTGTTTATAAAAAATTTGAATTTCAATTTCAACCTGAATAGTTTAGTTTGTTAACAGCATATTCTCTACTTGCTAATTTGAATTTAAAGCGAGTTCTGTTTTCAAGCCTTTCGAAGACTTTCCGAACAAAGATTGACTAATAGTAGGAATTATTTGATATATTTCAATGAACAACTCATAATGTGCTCCTTATATAAGAATGCTCCTCTCATACTTTTGCGAAGCTTGTGTGAGATCGTCTCTATTCAGGGATTAATCAGAGTAAAACATAAGCTATAACAATTTTTTAATATTCTCTATAAATTTTGCGAAGAAGTTATTTAGACAAGACAAATGTTGTAATCGCCAGTGCAAAAGCCTCTTCCTTAAGACCTTCCTTAAGTTCAAATATAGTTATAATGCCATTAAACCAATCAGATGTCTAAAATAACAGAGATATTCAAATTGTGCACTTCACTGGTTTTGACCGGCTGTTCACATTCAGTCACTTTTCAGTAATACTACAAATTCTTGGACACATATATCATATTTTCTTGTTTAGTTGGGGTTTAAAATAATCTTTTTTATTTGAGTTCAATATTCCTATATATAGCATATTTCTTGCATAAAAATACTGAAATTATAGTAATAGGTTTTGTGGATAAAGTTTAATATGTGACATATTTTTGTGCATGCTTATGTTATGCTATTAAAGCCGAATTTTGCATGAAAATTTTTCATACTTTTCTGAAAGAAGCTTTAAATACTTAATTATTAATTTTCAAAATGTATTTTTATTTTTTATAGTATAAGAGAATCGAATTCCGCAGTGTTTTGTCCCAAAGGAGATGTCGTGCCTATAATACCAGGAATTCAAACAATAGATTACAGTGAATGTAAGCCACAATTGGAAACGAGTGCTCGTAATTTACCGCCGGACCAATTGAGGCCATTCACAATTAAAGAAGATATTTATGCTGTTGACTATAATAATTTTACCAAGGTTTCTAATAAAATTCCAAATTCCAATTTTCAAGCTAAATCAAAGCAGGTGACAAAATCAAGATATTATCGGGGATAGAATATGCTTTTAACTTACCAATTAAAATAAATAATTTTTCAAATTATGATGCTAAAATTTTAAAATTAAATTAACCAAACTTTTACTAGTTTTCTAAATGAGTTTTCAAAAATCTGATAAAAAGATCTTGACGATGTCAAAATAAATATTTGAGCTAGTAAAAATTCTTATGTTTTATGAAATATTATTTTTTTAATATTGTGAACTTGGTTATTTAAATGCTCAATTATAATTAGGACTGTGACATTCAACTGCTGACGCATTGACTTGAGTTGTGCTAACTGCAAAACTTTTTACTAGTAATTCTATAAACTTAATTATGCTAGACATAAAGATTAGCCGAATATAAATGAGGTTATTTCGAAATTTTCGACTTTGAAATCGATTTTTTAAAAATATAATAATTTTTTTTATTTAATTGTGAAATGATTTTAACAATAACTTCAATATTTATCTATGCAATGATTTATATAATTGAATAGAAACAGTATTATATTTGAGATGTTTTACTAGTTATAATATTTAAAATAAAATTTTAATACAAATATTTTATATAAAGTAAAATCGAGAAGATATTTTATAATTAAAAAATATCTAATAGATAATATAACCTTGATCAAATTTTAATTTTGAAGTCATTATTTTTTAAATGAAAAATCAATTTAGAATTTCGAGAGCCTCCGACTTTAGAGTCGATAATTTTGAAATCACCTTATTTAAATTCAGTTTACATTATAACTTATATGAATGTAGTCCAAAATATTCCAAAACACTACGAAAAATTTGATTCAGCCAGCGCAACTGCAACCTATGCGCCAGCAACCGAATAACAACCCTAATTATAATAATAATATTAAATTTCTAATTTTGTTACAATGCTTTATAAATTTTCTTTACTAACTCAAATATTTTAATTTTGAACAGGATCACCGTGTGTTGCTAAAGAATAAACTGCAATAAATTATCAAGACTAACTTCTATGTAAAAATTATTTAAACTTTACAAAATTTCAAATAATATTTGTAATTTATTTTATAATAAAATGATATCATAGTATTGGCAAGATGGCTAAAATGTTGATGAAATTAAAATCATACATTAATAACAGATTAAATAACAGTTAAACATTTTTTTTAATAAAATTTTTTCAATAAAGACCATTTCTAATAAAAATTAATAAAAAAAATTATTTTATAAATAAATACTTTACATTTCGAAATTATTAAATATATGCATGCTTTTATATTTAACATGCTCAAAGATCGACTCATTTAAAACAGCTTCATTAAATTATGTGAAAACTATATCTTATCTAATTAAATGAAAATCAAATATGTCTGTCAAATACGGCTCTATAATATGAATTTTATCCGGGTTCTTTTATTCATTTATTTACATTTTTGCCTGTTCTTCTGTTGCTGTTTAATGGAAACTGAGAATTGCGAAACCAATTGTACATCAGAGCACTATATGAAATATGTCGAAACTGAACAAGCTGAACCAGAAAGTACTACAATTAATAGTATATTTAGTACTACAGAAAAAATTGGTAATAATAAAATTGATAGAAAAAAAGTAAAAAAAATGAATTCAAAAATGTTAACAGGTTTGTCATCCACTACAACGACCGATATATCAGGTATTTGTAAAATATTCAACAATTTTAAATTAATTATTGAGCCTAGTTCATTATTTTTTTGAAATTATTATTTACAGAAGTTGATGAGGATGGTGATTTAATATTACAGGCTATTCGACCACAAGAAGTTCAACATATTAAATACACTAGTGTCCTAGGAAAACAAGTTGATGATTTGAAAAGCATTGGGAATAAAACAAAACAGGTTACGAATTATATTGGAGGTATGGCTAATGGCATATTAACTTTTAAAAAATACAATTTAGTACTATTTTAATGATTAAATTTGAAGTAAAATTTATTTATTAAGTTGGAGATTATACTAATCTTGCTATTAATACGATATATAATTATTTCATTAGAATATTACCTTTCTAAATTATTAATTTGTTCTTCATTTTTTTAAACAAATAGTAATAATAATAGCTATTGTAAACAAATAATTTATATTTATTTAATTAAATGTTTCTGTATGTTTAATTTAAATTTAATATATTACCAAGGAAATTCTGTAAAGCAAACTTCAGTTTTTAAAAGTATTTTTTATTTAGAAATCCTGATTGTCAATTTGTGAAATTTTTTGCTTAATCTGAGATAAATCAGCAATATTAAAAATTGTGACAACAGATTTAGTAAAATTTATTTAAAATACTGTAGTTTAAAACTCTCATAAATAAATCTAACCAAGGAACTGTCTTATGCAAGAGGAATTGCATCTATCTTTTTCCGACTGCTATGTCAGCAACATGTCGAAATTTATATATTTCGAATTTATTCATTAATAATTTTTTAAAAACATTTATTAAGGATTACTTAAAATGAATAAAAAGGATAAAAATGAGGATGATGAAAAGAGTGATAACAAATTAAATAAGTCTGATGGCGAAAAAGAAGAGTCAAATATAAAAGAAAATAACAATTCTGATGCATTTTATTTCCTGACTAAAAGTAATCACAAAATTATCCATAATCCTTTAAACGATACAAAAAATCACCATTTACGTTTTATAGATAGACTTGGCAAAAAGTGTTACCGGGACATTGGCTGCTTCACTGCCATCTCAAATGGCCGGCTAATTCCTTTGTTTCCAATGTCACCCGAGGACATCAACACAGTGTTTCATATATATACAGTTGAGGACAAAACAATACCAACGAATTTCAGTTATGACGCGACACACCATCAACTGAGGGAAACCTCATTTAATCCTAAATTTAAAACAGCCGTTATTATTCACGGATTCATGAGTGGATTTGCACAATGGATGCAGGTGCTTATACGCCGAATCGTATCGGCAATTCTAAATATATTAAATTTTAGCAAGTGTCAATTAATATTGATTTATTTTTCTACATCCAATGAAACAGGACATGAAAGATTTTCTATTTGTCCAAAGTGCTAACTCATTGAACGTAGTTGTCGTTGTTTGGGAGAAAGGTTTACTTTAAATACCTAGTGATTACACAAACCCTTAAATAATGCAATTATTTACAGCTTTGCAAAAACAGAGAAACATTTAAAAAGAGAAAGATTTAAATAAAATAATTCAGGTGCTGGTTATGCGCTGTCCAGTTATACAGTGTCTTTTAAAAATAATGTTTCAACTGAATGTAAAATTTAAAAAATTTATTATATAGATCTAACAAGTGCAAGCTAGTTACTTAAAATATATTAGACAATGTACATAATTAATCGTGTATTGATTGCATATTTTATCTAATAATTAATCCAAAATAATATTATAATTAATATATCATTTAAAGGATCTAGAGTGCCCTTATATCATCTGGCAGCAACAAACACTAGGGTTGTTGGAGCAACGGTTGCATTCTTTATTGATTCCCTGTGTCATGCTTTTAAAATACAAAACGACAGATTTTGGTTAATCGGCCACAGTTTGGGCGCACATACAGCTGGTTATGCGGGCAAACGATTATATGATCCAAAAGTTTCTAGAATCACGGGACTTGATCCAGCAGGTATATTTTATATAAAATAAAAATCAAGATATTCTACCTGTAAGAAACACTATCAAGAATACTACAAAGTTATTTGGTAACTTAGATTTCTAAACAAGCCCTTATTTTCTTAGACAATATAAACATTCATCTCATAATTTGACGATGTTTAGATTAGTATTGTTTAGAAATCTTTCATTAATTCATTTTCATGAACGCCTTGTGTACCTTTCGGTGTAGGCATAGTGGCCGAATGAAATGAGTGAAGTGCCCGAAGCACTTCGTCCCACTCCATCTAGAACAAGTGACTGCTCATTGCTAGCATTGAAGTGAGAACAACTGAGAGGATAAATAAGTATTAAAGATATTAAGGATATTAAAGTATCAGAAGTGCTACACCTCTTGATGGGCCCGAACCTGCTATCCTTCGCTCTGAACGCAACAACAACCATACCTATTGAGCTAATCCGTTCCAATTATAAAATCTATATTCCAAATAATTTAGTAGTATTTATGATCTGAAATTGAGATGATTTTTAATATCCAAAAAAATAAATTGATTAGAACTTAAGTAGTTTGTCCATTCAAGTAATAACTAGATTTAGATTCCAGTGTTAATTTTGTTAAATTTATTTTAATGTAGCACATTACTTATAGGTCTCGCTGAAATATCAGGTCCAAAACACAAAGTAAGATTTAGTTTTTGACCTGATATTTTTTATAGATATAATTCAATTTAATGAAACAATTTAATTAAGGTTTTGATATTTAGCAAAATTTTTAAATTGAATGTTTTTTATTTTAATTGAGATAACCACTTATGTAAATGCACATTCTTGTTTTTACATAATCGGCAGTTACTTTACAATTATATAATAATACTTATAAAGTTAAAAATTTATTTAAATATCCAGAATCATAATCACAAATCACAATATAAAAATTATTATGTCCTCCAGTGCCGGCCAGAGTTTGATTTTCCCAGTCATTACATATACTTAATATACCCACATCATTTATACCAATATATGAAGTTGTTACATTCATATAAAGCGATATTAAAATGGCAATAATTTGCTTATAATTTCAAAGCATTTATAATCAATTAATTAATTGTTTTTCATTTTGGATTTAAATACAAATCATTTAATTAATCGTTAGCTTAGTTTTGGAATAATTTAACCGAATTTGGAATAAGTTTTGGAATAATTTGGAATAATAAATAAATAGTTGTTGTGTTAGACTTTACTATAAATCAATTCATTTATGAAGATCAGCATTAATTTTTTGAATTGTAATTTTGGAATAGCTTTGAAAGTATAAGTAAACAATTGTACCACAACAAATTTCACCCTAAGATTCAATTATATTATATTGACCGCCAATGATACGCGTTTCACATTGTGGGCAGGGCTGATTTACATAGATAAATAGCAGGGTCAATAAACCAAAATCTACTTCTTGTTTTGACTTTCCAATTCAATAAAACCAATATATTTATTAAATATTTTCAAAATCTATAAAAATTGAAGTTTGCATTTCAATAATAGGACCCGGGTTTCATTTTAAAGATGGAGTAATGCGTTTACATTCAAGTGATGCTACAATAGTAGATATTATTCATACGGATAGTGCTTTAAGTTATAGAGAAGGTTTTGGCACACTTGATATACTTGGTCATTACGATTTCTATCCAAATGGAGGTAAATATTGTTAACAAGATTAATTTTATATTTTCATTAACATTTGGCTAATGAATAATATTTAAATTCAGCATTGTCAACTAAGTATAAGTTGATAACTATACTGTGGAATTTTCCGGTTTTTATAGTATATGCTAGGAGCAGGGCGTTTTTAAAAAAAATTACTTACATATACTCCTGCAAACGAATCTATATACTCCTTTTCCTTTGAAAGTGTAGTTAAAAATACGGACTGGCATTGATCATGCCTGGTTGCAATCAACCTCATAAACTTTTGAGTTACGGTTACCACGGGTTCCGATTTAAGTAACTTCCGGTTTATACTACTTACATTTTATAAAACCACTATTTTATATAAATTATATTGATTTAGTTCAATTTATCTTATTTAAATAACATAGTTAAATATAAAAATTAAATGTCAATAATTAGAAAGATTTTCTAGTGTTAGAGAATTTGTACATATGCAGCAATATACAAAGCTATCCCAGGATAAAATATTTTAATTTAAAATTAAAGAAACTAGTAATCGTCTAGTAATATACTGTATATTCTTTTTATCAGGTTTGATATTATGCAATTTTAAATTAACAATAATAATTATATTTTCAACATTAGACTTAAATTATATAAAATCTGTTACATCTGATGTTGATTTTTAAAAAACCATGTTTTGAAAGAATTTTAATGTTCAGGTAATTGGCAAACGGGTTGTTCAAAATCTGACCATGTCTTGGCAAAATTAGGTACAATTAAAAATGGGCAGGCCATTACCTGTTCA
The DNA here is from genome assembly GCA_034693365.1 of Liacarus xylariae. Lineage (NCBI taxonomy): Eukaryota > Metazoa > Arthropoda > Arachnida > Sarcoptiformes > Liacaridae > Liacarus > Liacarus xylariae. The sequence goes on from JAQFXN010001177.1 coordinate 11,568, forward strand.
CATTCAAGAGCCTGTGTTATAGCTACAAATTTAGGTACGAGATGCTTAGTATAATATCCTATATTAAAAATTACATAATAATTCACCATGTTGAATATTCAGACAAACCAAATGACGAGTGCAGTGCTGTTGCATATGTGTGCGAATCATATGAAACATTTCTAGAGGGAAGATGTGCTGATTGCAGACGGGACGGGTGCCAGATTATGGGACTGAATCCTAATTATTGGAACGATCGTAAGCCAAGTTCAGAGAGAACTCAGAAAAATATGTATTTTTTAAACACTGGCGCCAAAGAAGACTTCTGCCGTATAATTGTTCTAATTTTAAATGACTTTGATTAATGTCTTTAATTTTACAGTACATCACTATCAGATCGCACTACATATTTCAGCAAATTCAGATAGTTCATCAGGTTTGTATTTTTTTATCATTTCGGTTCAGGGATGGCCAGAGAATCCTATTTAAATTCTGACAAAAATTATACCAATAAATACTTGTAAACTTCACAAAATGTTGTAAAAATGGCGTTTTGAAAAAATCATATCTCAGATGTAATTTTGTTTTTAAATAACGTCGAAATTTTAGAATCTTTGGCTCTAATATGCTTTAAATAAGATACCTTGAATTAAGATACCGGGTCAAAAAATACATAAATAGATTAATAATTTATAATCTTTAAAAAAAGATAAGTAAAACGTGCAGTGATTTATATATTATTGTACTGTTTATAAGTAAAGGAGAAGTTTACAAAGATTAATTTAAATGAATATAAGTGAAGCAATATTCTCATTTAAACTAAATTTTAAAGTGTAAAGTAAATGGTAAAATTTTTATGACTGAACAAAGATTCAATAATTCAACTCTCATTTAAATCAACTCAAGGATTAAACTCAAATTTTTAGATTAGAGACAAATAATATTGTTTTTGAGTAACGATTTATATTAATATTTCATGCTATAATAGTGGTAATTCCATGACAATAAATAAAGTTTCCTAATTTCTTTGAAAGTTTCAGAGGCGGAAAACTAAAATCAAGACGTCTGCTTTAAATTATTGCTTACTTCTAAATTATGCTAAATTATTTGAATTTAAGCCTTTTGTAAACTTATAAATGGATTATTGTATTCTCAGCAATCATTTACTATCGACACGAAATGAACCGTTGGAGGGGCAGGGCGCTTTTCCTTAAACAATTATAAGTTAATATATTGGACTTAGTTAATGCTTAAAAATTATTAGAATTCAATGTCAAAATATTAATATTTATTTGTTTTATCATTAATTTATACAATTAATCACTTACTAAATGATTTGATATATTGTTAATCCTTTCATTTACTCATCAAATCTATTATAGTTTTATTCAAAATACAGTTATGTTTTCTAAAGAACTTATAGTTTTTCATCTAATGAAAAGCGTCCTGCCCCTTCAAATGTTCATTTCGTGTCGATAGTGCAATCAATAGACAAACCCCTTAACCCTGTCTCAGATCCTGGACCTTCCTTCAATATGTTCGTATTTCTGATTAACTTATAAGTTAAACAAAGTAAAAAAATTTTACAATAAATTTAGAAATGCATAAAAGGGTATATTTTTGTAACAGGGTGTATTTCAATGCAATTGTTCAGATTATTCTTATTTATTTTGGAGAAAATTGAACATGTTGTTTAATTTGCTTAAATGCAATTTTAACCAGCACATATATATATTATTTCAACTTTTCGGCATAAATCTTAAATAATTCAGTTATTTTGAAAAATCATGTTTTCTGCTATTTTTTAACAAATTTCTTTAAATTAAAGGATAATTATTTATTTTAAGGACACATTGTGATTGCTATTTCCACACAAGCAGAGGGCGGGACTAAAGAATTTACATTTAAACGAATTATGTCTGAAACAGAGGACAATAGAATACACACACTATTGGTCACATTTGATAATCGGCTCAATTTAACAGCTGATTCGAAATTGTTTATCGAATGGAAAAGCTTTGTTCAAACGGATAAAATGAAGAAACAGAATAAAGGGTCCAAATTAAATATACCTGTGATTGAGTTAAACTATATGAGTCACATAAATGAGAGGTAATGTTGAACAAACTTCACAAATTAACATAAACTATACATAAATATAAACTAAATATGATATTTCTGAACATGATGCTTTATATCTGCAAATTTTAATCATCCTTGCCAATGTATGTTTAAAGTCTAAAATGTCAATGACGGGTATTTTATGGTTTAACCCTAGGTGGTCCAGAGGAGAGTAAAATAACCAAGATTGCCAATTTTGGCTTATGGTGGGAATCAAGGCGATGGTATTTTTACCATGATTAAAAACTCGAAAATTTAGTTAAAAATTATTCAATTTAAGAGAATTTGCAAAATTATGACAGAATTTTGACAGTATTTGAAAAATTTCCGAAATTTTGACATTTTTTCACAGAATATTGCTGAACAGCTTATTTATAACTTGCTTGTTTAGTGGTTCGCGGAAGCACTAAATTATATGGGTATCCTAACAAAATGCAAAAAAGTAGTATTCCGGACTGGACCAACACCATGGACATCCCTGAGTTTCCCCTTTCCTTTTACTGTATTATTATAGCTCAAACTATTCACTATTATACTTTTATCTGTACTATCAACAAGAAATGAACGTTGAAGGCTGAGGTGCTGCTATTCTAACATCATACATATTTTAAAAAAGTTTCACTGTACAATTAATACTATTGAACATGAATTTTGAATAAAATTTTATCAATGATTTGATGAGCAAATGAAAGGATTAACAAAATAATAATCTCTTTAGAAAGCGATTAATTGTCTGAATCAATGGTTAAATAAAATAACACATGTGGTTAAAGTATACCATTATTTGGAATTCTTAATCACTTTATAATTTATTTCATTTATTAATCCTTTTGAATATCAGATTAATTATTAAAAATTATTAGTTTATTAGTATTAAAGATACCGTGAAAATTGTCTAAAAATATGTATGATATTATAATATAATAGCACTCTCAGCTTTCAATGGTTCATTTCCTTTTGATAGCAAACTAGTATTATCTGCAGAAAATAATCAAAATTATTTTTATTGATGGATTTGATTAGAAATGAGCAGAGGCCAGGCCAGCATGAGGCTCTAAGAGTTTTGCGGGCTTCTATACCCAGGCCGAGGTTCACAGAATTTAACGAGGCCCAGGCTCAGGTTAAAAAATTATGGGCCTAGGCCAGGCCCAGGCTCAAGTCTCACTACTATGTGCCTAATTTGGCCTAAATTATATGTAACAATAAGTTAAATAAGACAAAGTGAGTAAAGTAAAAAATTAGAAAAATGTTTTCAGGTTAAAAATTCAAGTATTTTTTTGCAAAATTTTCAATGTATGGAGGGGCTATTGCAGGTGTAATCAGACTAAGTGAGTGCTTAAAAACACCTTAGATTTGAGATATCGCAGAAATAATAAATTCCGAGTATTTTTACATCATTTTACTAGGTCAATCTGAGATGTGTCTTCTGTGAACCCCAAATTTTGTTTTTGAAAAATTTTCAAACTTCCAATAAAATCCTATAAGTTTTCCACCATATCTCCTGTAATTTTTAAAAAATACTCCTCTCTGATCGACCTGCTAAAATAATACGTTATATACCTTGAGTTGATTATTTCGTTGATATCTCAACTCTAATGTGCTTTTTTGCACTCTCTCAGTCTGGGTACGCCTGGAATATTGGTTATACTCCCTTACCTATCCAAGGTTTATACTGGAGGCCAGTCCCATGCCGAGGCTCTTAGAGGTCAAGCCCAGACTCGTGCAATATTTACAGTCCGAGGACCAGTACACCAATATTTTGAGCCTAGGCCCATAAGGCCCAGGCCGGAGATTTTTGGCATGTGCTCATCACTTGTTTTGATAATTAATTTAAATTTTTCTTTTGAGTTATTTCTAGTGTCAGAGAAAAATATTCAATGATATTCTGTCCAACAAATGGGAAGGAAACACAAATTCATCCAGATGAAGCAAAATATGAATTTAAAAAATGTGAACCGGAATTAGTTACCAGTGGTCGAACAGCACCCGCAATAGAACTGGGACCAATGACAGATAGGAGGGACATATATTGTGTTGATTACCAAAATAGATATCCATTGTTTAAAAAGATTTTCGTACGAAAATTTAAGAAATCTCCAAAATAATTATCAAAAATATTTATACTCGGTACTTTTATTTATATATAGAAATTTTTAATCATAAAATGTAAAAATAAGAATTTAAAAGAATATGTTTACTAATAGTATATTTTTATTTTCGAAATAAATAACAACTTCAACATTAAATAATTCAAATAAATCAACAAGGGGCTATACAAGCTCTGGTATGCTTGTTGCTATACAAGATCTTTGCCTCTATATAAGAAATTGAATTTTAACTATATTTAATAATGGAAGAGACTATCAATGTCATTTTGTATCAAATTTTACTCATACATTCATTTTTGTCACCCCTTATCCTTTCAGGTCGGGGTGAAATACCTGTAATCTTGGTTTAAATATTTTCTGAGTCGATAATACCTCAAATGTTTATGTAAAATATGTAAGATATACCATTTGTCATGTAATATTTGTAAAACTACATATAATTTACTTTAGTAAAATTATAATTTTACATACACTATCGTTTTTTTAAAAGTTAACACCTAATGCCAGTTTAATATCTATCCAGATTTGCTATACATCTATTGA